>NPFG01000689.1:0-15987 GCA_002288965.1 Xylaria sp. MSU_SB201401
TAATAATATAAGTGTTATAAGACTATTAAAAACCTTAAATACTATTAGTATATAAAATATATTTTAATAAAGTTTATATATTAACACAGGTAGCTAGGGGGGGGCCACCGTTATAAGTGGGTGCGCCCATGTACTTATGTACTTATGCTAGCTAGCGCAGATAGATTAGATAAGGAAGGTAGGATATGTGACCAACTGCCTGCAAGGTAGTTGCCACAATCCTTCCTTCCTTATCATCATTAATACACACACTTCACCTTATGGTTTTCTTTACTATATATATTAAAAAAGCCTAATAGCTGTTAATAGCTTAACTAAGCCTTTAAAGTTTATTAAACAGTTTAAGTTTTAATAGATATTAAAGCTTATTAAATAGCACCCTTATTAAAAAAGCGTATTAAAATCAGCTAATAATAATTAGACACTACTTTATAATATACGCTAGTTATATAATTATAATAACTACTTTAGTTATTATAGCTTTATTAATTAGTTACCTAATTTATTTAGTTATAAAGCTTATTTTAAGCTTATTTTAAGCTTATTTATAACAGTTATATAATATATATAAAGCTTAAATAAAATAAATATAAGGCTTTATAACGCTAAATAAAGCCTATTAGGGTTACTAGTAGTGCTAAATGTCGGTACCACTAATAAGGTTAGTTAATAATTTTAATAAATAGGTTAATAAATAACCTAATAAGGTTAATAAGTCTTATAAAGCTTATAAAAGGTTTTTTAAAAAGTATATATAAAACCTAGGGTTTAGTTATATTAAACCGACCTATTAACTTAAGTATTAAATAATCTACTATTTTAAGTAGCTATAAATTTTATTAACTAAGGCTTAGCTAAGTTAATCTCCTTTATATTAAGTTAATAACTATAGTATAGACTTTATAAATCTCCTTTATAAATATTTACTAATATTTTTATTATAATTTTTAAATTAAAAACTTTTATTAAAATTAGCTGGTAATAGTCGGGTGCTGCCTTATAATATACGCTAACCACACGGTTATAATAGCTATTTAACTTATTTAGTTATAAAGCCTATTTTAAGCTTATTTATAACGGCTATATAATGTGTGTAAAGCTTTAGCAAAATAAGTATAAGGCTTTATAGCGCTAAATAAAGCCTGTTAAAGTTATTAGTAATACTAAAGGTTAGCACCACCGGTAGGATTAGTTAGTAATTTTAATAAGTGGGTTAGTGGATAACTTAGTAGAGTTAGTAGGTTTTATAAAGCTTATAAGAGGTTTCCCGGAAGGTGTGTATAGGACCCGGGGTTTAGTTATACTAAACCGACTTACTAACTTAAGTATTAAACAATCTATTATTTTAGGTGGCTATAAATCCTATTAACTAAAGCCTAGCTAAATTAACCTCCTTTATATTTAGTTAGTAATTATAATATAGACTTAGTGCTATTAGTATTAAATCTATTATTCTTTTAGCTATATAGCCGCTGGAATTTCCTTTTATTTAGCTACTTAATAATTAAGCAACTTAATCCTTTGACTATCACTCTTAGCTTTTACTTTATAGCGACCTACCTGCTATAGTCTTTACTTTTAATATTGTTAAGATCCGTTACCTTTTATTATATCTAGTTTGTGCCCTTTATAAGACCTTTTATAGCCCTATTACTGTATGCTTTATAGTGCACTACCTTTTTACAATTTTATATAGGGTTTTAAGGTGGCCTACTTAATTGGGTGGCCCGGTTATATAGGAGATGTGTTATTTTATTTATAAAAATATAAAAAATTACGTTAAAATAATCTTTATAAAAAGTTTTCAAAGATATATAAGCTAAATATTTTTTAAAAAATAGAAAAAAAATAGATCTAAAAAGCTTATTAAATAAAGAATTTAAATATACTAATTATTAGTTTATATTTATAAAACTAGTAAAGTTATTAAAGGTAGGGGGTAAATACCTTGCACGCAAATTTCTTATTACAAGGTACGCTACAACAAGTGGCCAACTCGATTAAGTGGCCAACTTAAGTGAGAGATGCGTTATTATAAACCTAGTTTAATTAAAGTTATAAATATCTTCTTTTTAAATCCTATTATTATTTATTATTTTTTATATAAAAAAAAGTAAATATAATATTTAATTAGGTTTTTGTTTAAAATTTACTAGTAATTAATTTATTAATTAAAATAAGTTTAAAACTTTAACGTATCTCTTAATTAACCACACCACTCCCTTATCCCGTATTATATTAAAATCTATTATATAAACTATTTAATAACTTTACTAATAAAAATCGCAAAAATAAATGAAAATCACTATTAAATATGAAATTAAATAATAAAAATTACTATATAAACCACACCACTAATCTATATCTGGTTAGTTTATAAAGTTATATAGGATTTTATATATTACTTTATATATATTACGACTGGGGTTTCATTATGAGGCAAGGCTCAAATTGGGTACTATATGTATATTAATCGTGAGATGGAGAAGGAAGGAAACTATCTACATACAAATAAAGTGCGAAGGGTTTCTTGTGCGCTCAGATTGTCGGTGTCACGTGGCGATAAGAGATAACGGAAGGTGGTTGTGGGTGTATGACCCAGTCTATGAGACCCACAGCCAGCCGGCCGTAACTATATATCGGAATTAGTACTTTTTAGCATATAAATAACTTTACGAATATTATATCTATAATATAATAATTGATACTATTGCAATTCTAACTAAAGAATGAATCTAGTAGTATTTTTATTTATTTTATAACTGTTTTATTAAGCAAGTTATTAAATAATACACTAGGTAAGGATTATTTTAGTGCTTACTTTAGCGTATTGCTTAATAACTAGCTTTATAAAATAGCTATAAAGCTATAAATAGTACCGTTAAATGTCTTTTTAAGTTACGAATTCAACGGTATTAATTATTTTATTATACTTATAATATTCGCAAAGTTATTTAAAAGTCACGTGAGAAGACGCAGGGGTAATTTATATAAGCTAAAAGGGTGACCAACTCAATTTAAAGATGCGTTAGTAAATGTTAAACAATAAATATTATAAATCTTAATAACGTATTAAATTAATAAGCTTAAATTAATTTTGCAACCTTAAAAGGCAAGCTATATATCAGCTTTTTTATAAGGTTTAACTATTATTATTAGTAAAAAAATGAAGGATTTTTAAATATATATATCAAGGTTATAAAACGTAACTAATTTAATTAATTAATTAAGTTAATTAAAAAATATATTAATTAGAGTATATTAGTTTAAATATTACCGATAATTTATATTAAATATTAATATAAAGTTGCTTTTTATTATATATTTTATTATTCTTAAAATTTATTAATACAAAGCAGACTTTTTTACAGGCGGCGTTTTTTATTATAATCTTATTATTTTTTCTAGTTATATTATTAAATAAAAATAGCTGTTTAGTTAAGTCTTTAATAATGCTTAAGTGTAAACCAATTAATGATAATAATAGTAATATAATGCACTAATTAACCTAGTCTTTTATTTAGTATTAGAAGATATTTATGAAGGTAGCTTTAATGCCTTTAAAATGATAATGTTTAGATTGTTATATAAAGGCTTTACGAGAAGGCAAAGCTTTAAAGGATAGCTGGAATTGAATTAAAATCTAAGTATAAGGAAGGAAAAGGAAACTATTTATAAGTGTGGGCTGTGGGCCAGGTGGCTATAGCTGTCAGGGTGGTAAGGTAGTCTAGCCTTATGTGTGGCATGTGCCTATGAGCTAGACCACAATCTGTAACTTGGTTACTATAAACTGGGACTTAGAGGGCTTGGGCCCAGTCCTTTATCTGGTGAACCACAGCAAGTTGAAAGGGACTGCTTCTGCTAGGGCTATTCTAGAATATTATGGACTTGTTTAAAGAGAAGTCGTACGTATACACGATCTTGTCGGTAGATCGGCAGTCTCGTCGGGCGGAGGGTCGTGTCCGAGGCAGTTTAGACGTCATACTTAGGGCAATCGAGATCAAATGATGTAGATTATAAAGGAGAACGATGTTTAGGACGACATGTCGGAGATTTAAATGAGACGAAAAAAGCGGGAGTCCATATGTGCATACTGAGGATACCCCTCCGTATACTTCACTGTCATCAACCCAACACGGCTAGCGAATTCTGCATGGTTCGCGATAACCATGAGGACGAGTACCACGGCATCTGGCTCCCACATTTCTCCCGTACCCAGTACCGCTAACTCCCACTCACCCGTATTGAACTTGGCAAGAAGTGTCTGCAAATCCCCCAAGCTTTCGGATAGGTGTAGAGTTGCCGGGTACTCTTCAATTTTTAGTAAAGGTGGATTGAGCGATGAGTCGATCGTAATCAGTTTCGAAGGGACCATGAAGGCTAAAAGGTGCAGTCCTTGAGAATAGCCCGATTCCGGTCGATCTGTTGCTGGTAATAATTGCCAGGATGAGGCTAGTGGAGAACTGGGTTCGTATTCCTTAAATATTTTCACTTGTACGCCGAGGCTTTGGTAATCATATTTCGGGGTCGAAGGGTCGCCGGTGTCGCCAATAAGCCATTTCACTTTTCCAGCCCATCCTGCCCAGGACCAAGAAGGAAATCCGGCACGTCGGTGCGGCCTATCTGATTGGGGCTCACTATTTCCTTCATGCTTCCACATCAAGCTGCATACTAATGATTTGCCTTGCTCCTTCCCAGGCACAAATGGCAAACCCCATAGATGAAAAATTGGGCATCTGGATCTTTCGAATTGCTTTGCAATACCTGCAAAGGCTCTGAACGAGTCCTCCTCAAAAGATAACTGTCTTGAGGAATAGTCTTCGATATGGTTGAAATATGCTAGTATATATGACTCTGTTTCTAAATCTCGGGGTTGTTGCTGAGGAAGTAGAGAAGCAAACGCGTTGCCTATGAGAAGGGGGGGAAGAAGTTCGTCTAACCCGCCAGAACGGCCAGGTTTAAATTGTGTTGAGAGAACATCAAAAGAGGCTCGCAGACTTTCATAGCACTTCATCGCTCTGCACTCGAAATAAGTTTGGTCGTCCGTAAACACGAGACGTCGTCGCGAAAGTGTGGCTTCCTGGTATGTCCACCCTCTTGTCGACCATTTGGTAGAGGCGATAACTTTATGCGGGTGAGACATACTGGAAATTACCGTGATATGCCCGATTTTTGCTGATGGCTGGTCACTTCGTCGACGTCCAACGCCCGGCAATCCCAGATTTGCATCCCCTGTAGCAGCGATGATGGTAACCTCGGCTTTGTTGTATATGGCATCCATCATATTGATCTGGGCATTCTTTTCCTCCGGGTTTTTCTGATCAATGCAGTATCTATCGACCCATAGATATTGGAGCCCAAGCGCTTTTGTAACCTTGATAGCATCTGAGATAACATCAGGTAGAGATGACGGCAATCTACACGTTTCGTCCGTGTATACTACATTGTCATCACAACTAGAAATTTGGCCCCAAACGTAACTGAGAGCTACATATGAACACGATGACTTATTGGCCACAACAAACTGCGTATCACAATCAATAAGTCTCAATCCTGGTATGTGCTTCTCCTCGCTATCACACTCATTCCCATGGTTTAGCCTACAGTATTCCAGCCATTGTTGCGCAGTAGAGCTGTCAAAATGACGAGGAATAATCGATGGCCAAAAGTTCCATAGATCCTTCCGAGGCTCGGTGTCTGCAGTAAAACAGAACAGACGGCCAGTTTCTTGAGTTCTGTTCCTGACTTCTCTTCCATAGGCTTCTAGATCTGAAGGGACAACTGCAAGATATGGCTGATCCTTTTCTCTTAGGTGACTCGGAAACTGTGACCAGTCATCATCGAGAAAGGAATACGCACGAAGCTTATATCTCCTTTTATTGTGATGTAGGCCCTCGAGGATACGGACTTGAAAGAACAGTTGGCACAGAGTACATCTACTTCCGGAAAGTTGATCTTCGTGGATTCGGAGCTCTGCAATGAGGATGCCGTTGAAATTATCACGGTTTTGGAGAACTTCTGGGCTTAGGCCAAGCACCTTTTGAAAGTTAATTTGGCGGCAGCCCTCGCAGAGCTGTGAAGGCGCATCATTAGCGGAGTAGGACGAGCCAAGAGTACTAGACAACTGAACATAATAGTTAGAATAGGACATAGAAAACTGGGGAGCTGTCTGGATTAACCTGGGGAGGCGGATCGTTGTTGGTGGGTGGTGTGGAGCCGAACATTTTTGGAAGCATTGATAGTGATGGTTGTCAGCCTAAGGTTATAAAGTGGGCCTTAGCGATGAGAACTGTTTGAAGGAAGTCTCCAGCAATAGCAACAAAGCTTAGTCTAGTATTTAGCTTGCTATTAAATTATATAAGATGCCCTGCGGGAAACTTGGTGAACAATGATATGAGAACAAAGATCACTGTTTAAACCCCGCATCCAAGCACTGGCATAATACATGTAGGCTGCACCTTCCCCTCAAAATATTTTTTCTTGGCGCCCACTGTTAGTGCGGCATTAGCGTACTCGTGAATGGCGTGCTCAACTCCTATCCCTTTAACGGCCACAACACCTCCGGGAACCTATCCGTTGCAGCCCGACCCCTTTGCAAACTCGTCCCAGTGAAAATCCTCATTGTTCCGGCGGACGGAAGCACACCATTTACGAAAATCCTCTCTACAGTGAATGTCTCCAAGTCTAGGGACATAGATCGGCATCTCTATCACGTCCCCGATATGCGATACTCATGGAATACCGATACAGGTTGGCGTCTTTGCGATCTCGTACGATTCGATGTCAAACATTATAAGAATGAGAAGTTAAATGGGTGCTATTATAGGTTCAAGAGCTTTGCGTTAGATGATCTAAAGAGAAACGAACATGTGAAGTGGGGGATTTGGGGGAATGCTTGCATTGCTAAGATGAGGCAAGAGAGCTTCGGGGCGAGGGGTGATAGGATGATAAAGATTGGCAAGGAGGGGAAGGAGTATGAGTATTATCATTTGAGGCATCCGAGATATGCGGTTTATGAGGATATTGATGAGGCTTTAGTGGGGTCTGGGTTGTGGAAGGATATTCTAGAGAAGTTGAAAGTTATATGAATGCTAGCGAGATGGGCTTGAGGGCTCGGTTATAAGCCAGTGAAAGAGTTTACTGGGAATTATGTTCAGCTGAGCTTATCCATCGCAATTTTGACTTGTTCATATACCTTATCCAAGACATAATAGCTGACCTGGTGTTGTAACCGCGCCATGACCACTGCATGCTTTTGCCAGGGCTATTTCCTTTCCTTTTGCGTATTTAGCTTTGCAAGGTAGCTCTTCTGACTCCTCTGGTAAGCACATTGAAGCTGGAGCGGGGTAAAACGAAAGTGTGTCGGTATTTTTTTAGGACCGACTGTACACCTCTGCGGCGGTCTCCACTAGTGGCCCGTCAGTAGCTTGCCAATGGGGCCCACCGCCTCTGCCAGTGGGACCTGGAAATCTTTATAGGTTGCAGCAGAATGGTTCCAGCCTGATAAGTTCCTCCTCCCTTTGACGAGGAGTTGCACTAAATGCCTTCTGCCTTTCACCATCAGTATTTTTACTTTCTTGGCACGCGATGCAGGTTTTTTCCGGCCTTAAGCGCAGGTTGAAGCGACAAGGGAGAGACAGCCACCTGCCAATGAGTGCAGTAACCCCGCCGGCAGCGCCATCCCACAGCGCGTCCATCGACGATTACAGCTGCGTACCCTAATATCTGGGCTGAGGCATACAAGACATTCGCTAAAAGAGAACTCGATCTAGCTAACAACCATAAAACATCTTCTATCTGACAGCAGGAAAATGTTTACATAACTTCTGTCTAAAATACTGCAGCAAGGCGCGCAGTTACCTTTCTACCCTTGGTTCGACCTTGCACGTATTCTGCATCCTTTGTTGGGCTCCTCTGCATTCCGTATCATAATTAAGAAAGTGAGGACTGTGGCCGCTACCCAACAACATTGTCTCATCTGGCCCGGGCAATATGCGGAGTAATGCCGGTGCGACTCAGCAGCGTTTTGTGTCACAGTAATTCTAAGGGCCAGCAGTGGGCAGGCCGCGATTGGACCACATTACCCTATTGGGCCGGGACCTATTCTCCCCGCAAAGATACCATGTTGGAGAATTCTTACTGTAGAGTATGCTAGGTTTGTCTGCGTGCTGAAATATACTAGGGGGCATAGTACATCGACCAGAGCACAAGGCGCTTTATATATATAAACCGATTATCCCACCTCTGCAGTCCAGCAGCAGTTGTGACAAGCAATACCCACTCATACACCCCTCACCACAACTACCGACGAGATATAAGCGTATCCAAATCCCATAGGGTTTGTCTAATTCCCCAGGTATCAGCATGACAACAACCAGGCCTGATGGCATTTGAAGCTACTTCGCGCAATATCTCCCTCGAACATGGTTGTGTCCTGCGGGCGGAGTGCCGGAAGCGGAACAATCGGTGGAGGCGCTCATCTATTGAACTCAGCAGGTGCATGGGGAATTCTGATGGAGCGTTCTCATTCTCAAAATCCTTGTTTTCCAAGAGCGCAGAAAATATCAAGCTTGATGGAGCCATTCTGTCTGCAAACCTCCGTCGGCGGGACGGAACGCTAGCCTCTGCCACCTTAAACCTCAACATCTGCATTGCCAACATGGACGGATATCTGGTGTTCCAAAAGCCGTTCGTATAACCTTTGTTGAGCCCCTATGCGGTTCTGTCGATACCCGAATCATTAACCTCCGTGTTATAGTAAAGAGTCTCTGCTAAGCAGCGGATGCTGCTTTGAGCTGGTGGGTTCGACACTGAGGGGGCTCTTCTTGGGTCCCGATGGGACGTTTCATGCCTCTGAAATTAACCTGAATGACTACTATGGGAATGACAACGGCAACTTTGTCATCGATAGGCACTTCTACTACGGCTCCCGTGACGTCGCTATCGAGGCCTCTAAACATTCGGTCCTATTAAAGGCGGAACTGAAAGGCTACCATTGGTATTCTGGACACTTTTGGAAGACTGGCGCCATCGACTTGGCCAGTAATATATCCGTTCGTGACGGTCGCTTCGTATTTGAGAAGTAGTAGGTGGACATCTTATTTCTTATTGGTTCGGCTAGTATCTTCATGTTTCGCTTACTGCGTTGTATTTGTTCCAGCGACGGGTTTTTCCATCGAGACGGGCCTTTAGTCAAATGGTTTGAGCCTGTTCCCTTCGTTGGTTTCCTGGTGGTAGGATTACACGCCATTGCAGGCAATCAGGTATGACCATTTCTTTATACTTATATCATGGTACCAAGCCACACAAGCCACTATCCCAACAAAAAGCCACAGAGACGCGAGGCACTTAAGCCAATGGTATCGTTCATTACTATGTGCGATTGTCTAATTCCATAGTAATAGAGACAAGCCATACGGGCCGTTGCTCTCTGTGCGAACGCTAGCATTGTCCATGCTGCGATGGCCATTGGCACATTGACGGGCGGCCTTCTTGGCACATTGATGGGCGGCCTTCTTGGCATTTTGATAGGAGGCCCCCTTGGCACTTTAATAGGCGGCCCCCTTGGCACTTTGATAGGCGGCCCTCTTGGCACTTTGGCAGGCAGCCCTCTTTGTGCTCTGATAGGCGCCTCCCTCGGCGCCGTTATAAGTGTAAGCCTTAGTACGCCCATTGCAATCCTAGTAGAGACTCAAACCGCTGGTTTTATCAAGGATCCGCACATGCGGGCGCAGTTTAGGGCAGCCACTATGGGACGATACCTCTTCGACACGATTTGGAACACGCTGGGAGCGGGTGTGACGGCTGGCTTTGGTGGAATCCTCGGTGCACAGGCTGTAGGCTTTGGTGCTAGAATCGTGGCAGAGACTGCTTGGAGGTTTGTCACTGCCATCCTTAGTATCCTTAGTATCCTTAGCCGCAGTGCAGTATACATGTTGCTGAAAAAAGGTACGTGGCTTCTTGAGCACTGCTAGACTCTTTCTCTAACATGCACAGAATCGCGGACGCCCTAGTGAAGGTTCCGCTACCTACGTAATGGCCCGCAATTGAAGCTCGGGCGAAGCAGCTGCGAACTAGACTCGGGATTGCTCCGCAAGGCTCCCATTCTTTTGCCGTAACTTATCACAGAAATCTTGCTTTTGCTTCTCCCTTTAGTAATTTACTACTGGTGTTTAATATAACTCAATTAAGACAAGTTAATGAAAATAATAAAGTTTAAAGTAAACGTAATAAGAGCGGTATATATTATATAATTAAATAAGTTTAACGTGATTTAAAAATAACTCGATTTTATAAATAATTTATATAACTAGGCTGTTTACAATTATCTTTTTAAATTATATTAATAATACTTTCAGATTAATTATAAGGATTATTAATTATATTAGATAGACACCTGGTATTTTATATACTATTTTTAGCTTTATTAAGTAGTTAATTCCGTTTAAAAAATCCGTAATTAAAAAAATAATACTATTAACTTTATTAGTAAATCAATAGTATAACGCATCTCCCACCTGGATTAATCACTCTTCTTAGCAGTACTTTGTAATAAAAAATAGCTTATAAAGGTACTTTCACCTACCTTTAAATAACTCTGCCAATATAATTTATATAAACTAATAATTAGTATATTTAGATTTATTATTAAATAAGCTTTTTAAATCTGATTTTTTTTTCTTTTCATTTTTAAAAAATTATTTAACCTGTGTATCCTTAAAAATAGTTTTTATAAAGATTATTTTAACGTAATTTTTCATATCTCTATAAATAAAGTAGATATAAAATTACAAAAGATATTATTAAATTATTATAAAGTAAAGAATCTAAATATACTAATTATTAGTTTATAGCTATAAATCTACTAAACTTATTAAAGGTATAAGGTAAGTATCCTGTAAGCAAATTTCTTATTATAGGGTACTGCTAAGAAAAGTGGTTAATCTAAGTGGGAGATGCGTTACTTATATTTTTATAATTTAAATATTATATATAACCTTTTAAAACTATTTTTAAATTTATAAATATTTGCTTTTAAAATTAAAACTTAACGCGTTTTTTAATTAACCTGACCACCTAATTAAGTTAGCTAATTTTACTTAATAGTACCCTGTAATGTATTTTATATAACAGAGGTACTTTCACCTACCTTTTACCTATCTTTAAATAACTATATAAATATAATAGTAGTAAAATTATAAAAATATATTTAGATAACGTATCTCCCACATCACTAGGCCACCCAATTAAGTAGGCCACTTTAAAACCTTATATAAAATCTATATATAAAACCTTAATAACTTTACTAATTCTATCGCTATAGATATGCAATTTAAAAATTTAGGCTATTAACTAAAAAGCTATATAAAAGAATTTTTGTTTATTTTACTACTATTTTATTTATAGCTGTATTAAAAACCACGATAAAATTTTAGCGTGGTTTTTATTTTGCTAGGAAATAAAATAATAGTAAAATAAATAAAAATGCTTTTATATAGCTTTTTTAATTGATAGCTTAAATTTTCAAATTGCATGTCTATAACTATAGAATTAGTAAAGTTATTAAAGTTTAAAAGTGACTCATTTAATTAAGTGACCCGGTTAATTAAAAGATTTACTTTACTAAAAAGATAAAAATATATAATTTTAAGCTTAATAAAAAATAACTATAAATATAAGGTTATAATAGCCTTACTTATAAAATATATAGTTCGAGTAAAAGTGTTAGAAACGGGTATTTTTAGACAAGTACCTATAAGTATAAATTAGGTGGCTAATACCTATAACCTATATACTTCTGCTATATAAGCTGGAGGTTACCCTCCACGCTACTGTACTTAGTCTGTTCCTTAAGCTAATATACCACACTATGAACCCCTATATGCTTATAATCTCAATATGAGGAACTAAAAAGATAGCAGTCCTTCTTAGTTGCACTTGTCTTTATACACTCTGCTCCAGCTTATAGTGTCGGTCCATGGATACAAATACTCCAGCTCATTCAAGGCTGAATGGCACTTCATAGGGGTCAGGGAAAGTATAATTGACGTCACTACCAGAAAATATTCTGTATAGTAACGTACTAGCTGGGCTCGGACGTTTTCCGGACTGCAGGAACTTCTTCCCTATCGTACCGAAAGGTTCATTGGGGACTGAACGGTTCTGTTAGATATTTAAATGCACAGTACAGAGTTTAAACATACTGGCAAAGGATGTGTGACCATCCCCGTGACGTACAACGAATGTCACGAGATTAAGGTCAAGCTGCGTCAAGTCGAAGAGAGACCATTCAATCGGAGCACTGGGATCACGGTTAGATCATGTAGACCATCTCATGGCAGTGGAAGGATTTTACTCATTATCAAAGTCGGCAGCTATTAGCACTGTTGGCTTGGCAATAATCTGAGGAGTCTCCCGGTTTACGTGGAATGGCCAACCGGAACAATAAAGCTGTATCACGATTAAACACTTGACAACCCTTAGGCACAGAAGAACTTACTTGGAGCTGCCAGACACTCATCATTCCGATTCCCGTTTTATCAAGCTTCAAAATCAGTTGTATTCATCCATACCGGATCGTTTCAAGCCTTACAGAAATTGCCTCATCGTACGAACTTTTGAAATCCTCGTATGTAATACTATTATACTCTTGGTTCCATGTTAACTACCTAGCAAGGTGAGATGATACGTTTGAACATACCGAAGTCCCCGCATTCAAGCGGCAGAGCCACAACAGATTCAATTGTCAAGGGCTCGTCTTGTAGAAACGAAGACAGATTGCCGGCCAACGCCATTTGAAGCGAGGCAGCGAAGGAGGCGAAATCAGGTGTGCCGGAGAATTGGCCTGCGAGAGCTGACTGTAATACTGAGGCGGGAATTATGTCGGAGGCATTGGATTTACCATTTGCCTCCTGATCCTGGGCTCGTTGAATAATAGTTTTAATGGCCTGTAATGTTAATACTTGATCAAGACTCGCTTTATTGTTTTTTTTGTACACACCCTAGGAACGCTACCCCTGCCCTGCGTCCTGAGTTGACAGGAGTCGTTGTCCTGGCAATAGGCGTCTGCTCGTAGAACAACTCGGTTAATAGCCTTTATACCGTCCAGGCTCTTGTCGCGGAGACTCTAGTCTCTTAGTTAGCGGAGCGTATTACAACTGCTACAATAAGGGGACAAACCCTTCCATGTGGAACAATGGCATCTAACACGAGCTTGTCAATTCGAGAAGGGAATGCGGCGGTGTATTGTTGGGCACGATACGCGCCACTAATAACCTTAATCAGATTCAAGGTGCCAGGAAAGCATTGTTTCAAAGTGATACTTACTATGAGAGCCCTATGAAGGAAACCCTGTCGTAGCCAAGTGCTTTTCGGATCTGTTCGAAGTCTTGAACCACCTCTTTTGTCCCCACATGCTCAATAATTCCAGTAGGAGAACTGGAGCTAATCCAAGATTGGAACATAGCAGCGGATGCTTGGCGATATATGTCGAATTCTTTTTGGTTCTGGGGACTGAGCAATATTTAGGTATCTAATCATGTAAAGAAGAAAATGTGGTAACGCACTATGAGACTGGCAAATTGTTGAAAGTCTGGAGAGATACATTCAAAGGATTGGAGCTATATGTGCCTCTAACATCCATCACTGTCATACATGTTAGCCTTCCATTCTAGAACGGTATGGGCTATACAGAAAGGAAGGTACGGACTCATCAAATCATAGTCTTCTAGGCCCTTGAATTCCTCTGTCAGGTTTAAGGCCATTTCCCACGCCAGAACAGCGACAGGATCACTTCCTCCTGGGTTTCTAGCCGGCGAAACGATTAGCTTATATATTAAACTCGGTAGAGGTTATTTGACGTACACGAAAATTGCGCCTTTTGGCTTCTGAGGCCGATGCATAGCTATTCCAAGCGTGATGTTGTTTGTAGAGCTATAAGGGCCACTGTAGTCCATTGGAACACTAATCCGGCCGCATCGAAGAGTCTCCGGGAGATTCATCAACTCTGTTGAGTTGAGGGTTAATGTTGAAGGTACGTGGTCACGGCAGTTAACCCATTGGATTGGGTGGATATGGCCGTGAATAGGCCATACAAATAGAGCAAGTAAAATGTCAACAAACATGCAGTAAGTTGGTCTTGCCATAGTGAAATGTCATTTCGTCCGTGTGCCTTCTCACAACAGTCAACTTTCCATGGAAACTTGGGTTGATATTAAAGACGGAAAGTGGCAACTGAAGAATCATGTATGAATACGAGAGGCCTCTCGGGTATTAAGACTGAACGAAACAATTGTTTTTATCACGCTCCTAGTTAATTAGAATCATGACAGAACAGCTCAAGGCAGATGAAATACGGCGATTGGTCAGTTCGTAATCCTTTCGCTGGAAAGGGATACTGCGTATTCAGTAACAGGGATTGATCTATTTGAGGAATATGGAGGCTGTGCCCATGACCCCTGATTAGATGTGCGCTCTCTCGTAACTTCTTCCGCAAACACCACCGTTGCACACCGGCCGGTACTTTCGTCAAGGACAGGAGCTAGCATACAAGATCCTGGAATAGGTGTAGAGTAGGCGGATAGTGCCGTGGGCGCTGGGATAACAGCTTCATGCCAGGACTGTTAAGGCTGAGTCAGACTTACCCTCAACAGGGAGAGTAGCGATTGAACGGATCGTTGTTTAACCCGCTGTTAGCTGCACGCGTTAACCTCGCAATATTCTAGTTGAACCATTCGTTATATGAGCTCGCGAACACAATGCATGCCGGATAATAGTTACAGGTGTTTGCAAAGGTGGCCTGATCTTTACCAAATAACTGTGCCACGCCCCACTAATATTGGCTCACGAGAACGCTTATCAACATAAGTTGATACTACCCATCAATTTAGCCACTTTAACCCTTTTATTAAAAACTTAAATATAACTATTAGTATTAACTTAACGCATCTCTTACCCTAGTTGACCACCTAATCTAATTAGCCACTTTCCAGACCTTTATATGCGCGTTTAAAAACAATTTAATAATAACGCGTATAATTAATTCAAACTATTTAAAATCTAATTCGCTAGATAGTTTTATACCGTTTTAATAAGTTTGCGTATTATAGCCGGGTTTACTGCAAGCCTTATAGCGCTAGGCGCGTGTCTCTTTCCTTTTTATATAATAACTATCTTAACGATTTCTACGATTTTCTTACCTAGCTATATCTTTAAAAGCTTATATATTATTAACTAGCTAGATTATTAACTGGTTACCCTTTAAGTTAAGCTTTTATCTTTAACCTTGCCCGCTGGCAATTTACAACCTTAACTAACTTATAATCCTAACTAACTTACGACTTTAATTAACCTAATTAAAGCCCGATCCTTATCTTAATATATTAAATCGAAGGTTATATAATATTAAAATTGCTTTTTAGTATTTATTATTAAAAGTATATACTAAATTACGCGTAATATAACTAGTATTATATATTATCTTAGTTATTAGAGGGGGGTATTATAACATTTATAAAGTAAATTATTAGCTTAGCTAGCGTTATTATATAAAGAGAATTTGATAATAGGATAAAGGGTCTTTTATTATATCATGTAAGAGATTTATAGGCTTTTAGGGATATGGTTGGTAGAAAAATTACAAATATCATCGGGGTAATTATTATATAAAGAGGAAAAAGATATGCACCTAGCGCTATAAGGCTTATAACAAACCTGGTTATAATATGCGAACTTATTAAAACGGTATAAAACTATTTAGCAAATTAGATTCTAAATAGTTTAAATTAATTATATGCATTATTATTAGATTATTTTTAAACGCGCATATAAAGGTCTAAAAAGTGGCTAATTAGGGTGGGAGATACGTTATATTATTTAACTTTATATCTTTTATTTAAATTAATTACCTAATTAAATCAACTATTTTACTTAATAGTACTTTATAATAAAAAATAAAATATAAAAGTGTTTTTATTTATATTTACTTAC
>NPFG01000690.1:0-15969 GCA_002288965.1 Xylaria sp. MSU_SB201401
TTTTTAATTAATCTTAGCCTTACTTATATAACTTAGCTAATAATATTATATACTATTTATATTATATATACTTTTTAAGATTAAATATAAGTAAAAGATTAAGTATATAAAGTATTATAATAGTTAGTAATGCTTTATTTGCTGATAATAAAAAATAAGCGCTTATTATATAGGTTTATAATGTTTTTATTTGGTGGAGTAATTAATTAAAAGGCTATTAGGTAAGCTATAGTTTTAATATTTATTATTGAAGCTAAATTTAATACTTTTAAAATAACTAGTATTAAAACTATGGCTTTATAAAGGCTATTTGCTAATATTAGGCTGGAGCTTAAATAAGAGTAGATAATTTACTTAGATAATACTTAAGTAATTTGCTTAGTTATAAGAGAAAATAAGAAAATTAATATATAGCTATGCTATATAGATATTAAAAATATGTGGCTTAGGTAAAAGTATTATAAAAGCTTTTTTAAAGTGGTTTATCTTTTTATTAAAGAGATACCTGTTAATAGGCTTATAAAAAACCTTTTATATATTTAGTTTAAATACTTTTAGGCTTTATTTAATTTATAAAAAGCAAGTTATAAAATAATTAAAAAGAATAAAAAATAAAAAAGATAGTTTAAATTAGATAGCAAAAGCTTTTAAAAAACTAGAATTAGCATTACTAAGCGCTTTTAAAGATAAATATAAGTATACTAAGGTTTAAAGCAACTTTTAGAAGAGCTAGGTAACAAGGTGGCAAGTATAAGAAGTGTATTTTATAGAGATAGTATTAACTAAGAGAGTAACTAAAGTAATAGCTATAAAAGTAAGTATAAAAGCAATAGGAGTATTTAAAGTAGCTAAAGCTATTATATTATATTCTTTTATATTTTAGGCTAAAAGCATATATATAGTAGCATATAATTTAAAAAGCTTTTAAAATAAAAATTAGTAAAGTATATAGAGCTTATAAAAGTAAAAAAGCGCTTATTAAAAAGGTAGCCGGATAATTATTATTTTAAGTAATAATAATGCAAATAGTAATAGTTTTTTTATTAGCTTTTATAGCTAAGCGCTTAGTAACTAAGATTTAAAACTATTTGCTAAAAGGTGTAAAAGAGTATATTAATATTATATTTATAGATTGTAGGTTTAAAAGAAAAGGTTTTATAAATTTATATAAGTATGCCTAAAGGCGCACTAGAAGTAGTAGAAGTTAGAAACTATATAAAAGTACTTTAGATTAGAAAAGCTAATAAGCGCTATATATATATAAAGAAGGTAGGGAATTAAACAGAGTATGCTAGTAGAGTTAGAGCGCTTGTAACCTAAAGAGCTAAAAATATATTTTTATTGTTATTTTTTTTCTTAGGAGTTTAGGGCTTTTTATTAGAAATAGCGGAAGATAGAGGGGGAGCCGGTTTTTTACTTTTATTAGAGCCCTTTTTTATATTCTTAAACCTTAAGGAGCTAGGGCGATTATTGAAAGCGCTATTAAAAGAGCTACTAAATATACTGCAAAAAAAGGAATATAAATTATAGTTATAAAAAAAGTATTAATAATTAGTTAATCTATTTTTTTATACTCTTATAATTACTAAATTCTTAAAAAAAGAGCATTTATATAAATATAGTAGCGGGGGTAAGGTAAGCACAGAATAGTTTTTTAACTACTTTTTAATTTAGTTTATAATTATAAAAATAGTATAGGTAAAAGCTAAAAAACGAGAAAAAGGAGTACTAATAAGTAGCAAAAGTAAAAGACACTTTATATTATTAGAAAAAGTTAGTATATAATTATTTTAAGATAGATTAAAGTAATTTAAATATATATAAAATATATATAAAAGTGGGCTAAAAAAGAAAAAAAGAAAAAAAAAGTAAAGAAATAGACTTTTTAAAAGAAATAAAACCTATTTAGTTTACCCCGCGTTATTTAGTAAAATTAGTAGTTGCCTAGTTATTAGTATTAGTATAGTTGGTAATAAGCAAATATTTTATATATAATTATAGGAGTATAAAGATATATACCTAAATGTGCTTAATTAAGTTATAAAGCGCGTTTTTACGTATTTATTCTACCTAAATAGCAGTTATCTACTTTATTTGTTTATATTTCTTATATAAATAGCTTTAAATTAGCCTTGCTATAATTATAGCGGCAAGGCTAAAGGGGTGTGTTGCACTTAGGTAGATCTGCCGGAGTAGGCTAACCTAAGTCTGGTGATTATTATATATACGGGAACTAGCTTTGCAAGTTCCCTTAGACTTAATATAGAAAATAGAGCTTTTAATACTATTAGTGCATAATCCTTTATGCAGGCGGATGGGCTATAGGCCTACCGCACTGCGAGAGGTTTTAATAATAACTTTGCTTATATAATATATATATAAAAGGTAAAACGCAAACTACGCTAAAAAATTATATATATTAATAAAGCCTTTAATTAGAATATTTTAAAATGTAAAGAAACAGATATAAAAGACGTTATATAGGATAAAACCACTAGGAGTTAATAAAAACACCAAAAACAGCTTTAAAAACAATATATTAGTAATGTAAATAGCTTCGAACGTAATATGTTTATTAGGCAGGGGGGGTGGTCGTGACGCGGGGGTTTTGCTTATGTGATTGGTACCCCGTGGAGCGTGGATGACAGACTATGTGTTGACATGGCCAAAGGAGTGTATGAAGCTCTGCGAGAGAACGTGAGCAGCAATGGCACTGTCAACGACGAAGCGGTTAGCAGCGGTCTACATCATGCTATACGGGAGCTGCGAGATCGATGGGTGTAGGAGGTGGTAGTGAGCAAAGCAAAAGGGACCCAAAAGACAACGCCATCAGAAAAAGATGGCGAGTTGACAGTAGACAGTATAGAGGCCAACAGGGTGCCGCCTTTCGTTCCATTTGTACATTATGGCCCTTAATCGAACATCCCGTTCTGATATCAATAATTGTCAGTCACTGTCAAAAGTTGTCGCTGGTTCCTACAGATTAGCGGTCAGTCTATTCCAAAAGGCATATAAAACATATCGAGATAGATCACAAGAAAGAGAAATCATTTCATGTTACGAAGTGAGCCATTTAATAAGCAGGAAGCAATTCACAATCGTTCCTATCCACCAGGTTCCCCCTCCCTGCTCATATACCTCCACTACTCAAGAAGCTGTATACTAATTGTCCCATGCCCCAAACTCCCATTGACCTGCGAACTCAATCTCTCACTACGTCGGTGCTTCATAACAACCGACAGTTTGCAAAATTCTTGACAGGGCTTTATGTAGTCTTCTAGACAAGGCTTTTGAGGAACCTTCCATTCTTTCCATATGGGGTCCTTCCTTAGCTGTGCCTCGATAACCTGCGTTGAGAAGTCCCTAATTTCTGCTTCAAAAGCATCAACCCGATCAATGAAGGAGGAAATATTGTCGAGGTCAATGTGTCCCTTATATGCGAACCATTTGCAGAACATAAGTGGCAAAATTGGGGGTGACCCAGCATTTGTATTGGGTAGAAACTTGCCGCAAGCGAGCAATTCCTCAACATCGACCATTGTTTCAAAGCACTCGACATGGTAGTATTTTTTCGTGCCGAGAGAGGGAACAGCGACGCGATATTCCTCGCTAATGATCCGCCTCCCCGATGCGCTAAACAGACAGTCATCATAGAGACAGCCAGGCTTGCGACCTCTCATCGGTGTCGCTTGGAAGAGGACCTCATCATCCGAGTCCTTAAAGCTCCTCAGGTTCTCATCACGATCTTCAGCGAGTCTCTCGGCCGATGTCAGCAAACGGCGTCGCTCTTCTTCTCCCTCGTATTGTCGCAGAAGTCTATAATAATATCCATGGCTGTGTGTGCTCCCCGGCAGCGGCGGTGATGCTGATCTTGATCGACGGTCCTGACCAACTGGAAGTAAGGCTGGAGATTGGCTGCGCCGACTAGGCCGTCGAAACCCTCTTGAGCTATGAGATGTCATGGTATCTTGGATAGTATCTGTATAGAATTGGCGAGTCGGGGACGAAAAACAAAATGATTAAAAAACGAGGAAAAGGTGCCTACTTTATACGCAAAGAATGTCTTTCTCTTATCTAAACAAAGTGATCCTAGACTAGACCAAGCACTCAAATCTTTCTAGCAAGGGATTTTCCTTGAATCGTTGAACATACGGCAATAACATGTCAAGACCACGAAGCAGGGATTGGCAGGAATCTCTATCTAACCTGTGCGTCAGAGGGAGCCTGTACTCCGGCACATTCATTAATCAAAAGGATATGCAGTTGGTTTTCGCATTAGTGGCGCAGTAAGCGGCCCTGAGGAGGTAACAACCCTTGAAACAATAATCCTTGTCGATTAACAAAATAAGCGATATGGATGTCATTGCTCTCAATATAGGGATTGATTATGGTGCAACGAGCTCTACTCCAGACCTCAATAGATGCCAATTAAAACCGAAAAGGAGGTTGGCATCTACTTAGAGTGCTCACCGTGTCCCTCTATTGGCCGGCGTTCGTGTGAACTACATTTTCAATTCTTGCCGTCGCTTTCGCAAAGGTCTATGCTGGGCGGTGTCTGGGTAGTTAATGGTTCGGGTATGCACAAGAAATATGCCTTGAGGCGTACGTGTTGGGTGCGTCGCTTCACCTAAACGTGGCGGATGCAAGTTGATGCAGGCTCCAAAATGCTTCTAGAAGGGGGCGCAACATTAATAAGGAACCAGCCCAAGCAACAGTAGAGCAATGTACAGCCGCAGCTTAGAACCATATTTCTACTACCTCAATTTTTCAAACAAAAAATCTGGATTATGCTTGATGATAATATATCCGTATTATAGGAAAATCTTTAATAAGACAATCTTCTAGACGGAATATATACGCTCTCGATGCTAAAAGGAATGGTAATGGACACGTCACCAACCAACACTGCCGCATAGGCCACTGTCATCACCATCATCACCAAGTTTGAGGCCTTGAGCAGGACCGTCACAAGAAAATAAGCTCGCTTGGCAACCTGAAAGCTTCGCCCATTCAACCTGTGACTCCCTAACCGATGAGTAGATTGTGTCAGAATTGATGGGTTAATTTGGATGGATTGACGCGGGCTAAATGGACGGTGGGTGAGCAGGGACTGCTCAACCCCTGTGAACCCGCCACACTAGATAGTTATTAGTCTAGTACACATCTCAGAGAGACAGCAAGACGCGCTCTCATGAAGAATACACACACTTCTGAACCTCCAATTGAGCTCGAAGGCATGGGTGCATCCGCCCTGCGCCCCATGCGGGGTTGAAGGTAGGCCACTACCACGGACCAGGGGGCGGGCGGGCAGGGTCTGCTCACTAAACCTAGCCAGTCTAAGTCCCCTAAACCTTCCAAAACCCACCCGCCCACTTACTTCCCTGCCAATCTATCAAGCTACCTAGGTATCTACACTTCTTACCACCTCAACCTTCAGCCAGCATTAGGTCAGCCTAGCTACCTATGCCAGCAGTTCATTTAGTCGTAGTCAGTCCATCCACTCACTCACAGCATCCGCCCATCTCGCTGCATCACTCCATTGCCTCATCTATCTGCCGACTACCATAACGCCTACTGTCTACAGTGTAACCCATACTCAGCACGTGCGACATCCAAGCCGGTCGCCAATGCTCGTCATACCAAACAATCTACTACAAAAGTGATTACGCGATGCTACGGGTCCCATGCCCATCACCAAGACGACTTTAGGGAATCGTCGCAGCTAAGGCAGTCTGGTTAGCTCCCCTCCTTTCCCATAGCCTCACCAACAAAAATCATAGTCACCATCGATCAATTACAAGACACAGTCTCTATCCAACTTAACGCTCCCCTACCCTCCATATTACATCAATCTAGTAGCCATAGACCGCGTGTTAAAGTCACACGCTTTCGAGTTCTACTACAACGCGACAGTCGTCCACAAACCCAACGCTCCAAAACTTCTCAACAAAAAAGCAACAGATCGTAGGTTTCAGGCCCTCGGTTTTATAAAAACAGAAGACACTAATTTCACAAGTGACTATATATGTACAGTACTGTACTGTAGAAGGAAACACATACTGTATATAGCCTTACTATAGTACAACTTTGCACGTGTCCAAAAGTGGCCGCCCGAAAGTTCCGAGGCCAAAATAACCCAACAAAATCCACAGCTAAATATAGAACAATTCGTATCAAACTCAGCTTTTGGACCCAACAGTTTAGTTCTATCTACATACATACCATTAGGAAGGAATGGATTCGAATATGGATTACAATACCATGCTTATTAGTGCTATATATATGTCCAACATGTCCAAAAACACCATCCTAGGTCTAGACTTGGATATCAGGTCAAGACATACATATAAATAAAAGCATCATACAAATTTGGAGCTGACCACAACCAACTGCATACATATAGCACAGGTAGAATTAACAGATTGAACCAATAGACAGAGGGGTCCTAAATTGCGTAATAGTGGAATCCTATTCTAGACCTAGTCTGGTATCCAAAACCGGCGTCTACCCACAGAGTTGCCGGGCCCCCTGAATAAGGATTGAGTATTTATTGGATCGTGTATGCCCAAATGTGATGCGGATGCGGAGAGATGTAAAATCAGCTTCCTGGGATCAACTCTTCACTCTCTCCTCACACGAACCGTAAATATAAATATCCAGAACCGGCTTTTATAGCCTGTATTTGGACATCCATTTTTGGATATTCAACTCTAAAGCTTTCTTAGGTATTGTCAAGGACCCATTATGGCCGTCATTTGTGATTCTACATCGCTGTATTTGATTCACAGCTATTGTTCCGTAATGCCACATATTGGCACTACCGTCAAAGTCACAAGTATTGTCATGTAAGGATAGTTGCCATTCAACTACTTAGCAGGCAGAGCAGAGATTGACTGACTCCCCGGCGTTAAATTTACCTTAAGAAATAGGTACGTACATACTGTACAGTAGTCATCTACGTATTAATATAAAACCCCAAAGATCCATTTCCAAAGGTTTATTCCCCATGCCAGGAATTCCGTAATATACTTGTACATATTTATCTTTAGTCCTATAGTACCTGTAAAGTGACGTTTCTTTTAGAAAAACTCTTCAACAAACCTGCGTTGCTAGGCTTCGCGCCTGCTACAATAATACTTGCTATGCCATAGATGAGAAATATACATCTAGAATTTGACTAACAGACTAATTAGTATAGTACCAATCCTCTTCAAAAAATTTGGTTAGATAGTAAGTCATATTTGTACTATGCATTGCCCACATCATATTTAGCTAGATAACTTGCCCTTGGTCAATCTTGAGAAGACGTGGCAGAGATAGGTGTCCCGACGTGAAAGGTCAAAAGCAGCCCTTCGGCCATTATTGGCTCTATCTATGGCGTAGGTCAAATTAAGGCGTAGCTGTGTGCAGCATCTGATCGATGACTCACAAAGGTTCCTTTTTGGATCAAGGCAGGAATGGCCTCATTTGTCCGCATCCATTATAGGACTCTAGCATCAGTCATGCCGCCTCCGATCGCAGACCTTTGCTCAGCCTGCGCGCTGACCCCCCATGTTGGAGCAGCCGGCAGCTCAGGTCCCACTGTGGGAGCACTAGCCATGGTCGGGCCAATTGTGACCGCTTAATGAAAAGCCCTGAAGTCTCCACGATGTAGCGCAATGTACCTCGCGTCGCAGGCCAAGTCAACAGGAGTCACTTCTGGACCCGGACTCAGCAGCATTATGGATCTACATTTGGCCCTCACCCATTATTCCAAGCAGGCATCAGTGGTTTAGTGGTAAAATCCATCGTTGCCATCGATGGGCCCCGTGTTCGATTCACGGCTGATGCATTCAGCTATAGTTGAGCTTGAGTTTTTTTTTGTTGGGGTTTAGCATTTACCGCTTTGATCCAAGGTATGCTGTTTGTGCTTTACTGTAATGGTATAAAATTATTACCTCGTGGCGGATGACGGTATATGAGTGAGATATGTGTAGGTAGGTTTTAATGAGTGTGGTGGCGTTTGGTGGGCATATATTTATTTATTTTCTCGATTTATAAGTGAGCGAAAGTGAATCAGTGAGTAATTGACTCAGGCCGAGAGCTGTGGAGGTGTTCGGCGGTGTAACATGTGAATCTCCAGCTGGCCCTGACCCGGCAGACTGGTGTCAGTGACCGCATGCCGCTAGGTGCAACGCAACCTTACAAAACCTACAAAAAGATACAAAAAATTATTTGGTTATTTCTTCATCAATCATATAAGCTCATAAAGCAAGCAACATTTAGACTGCGCTTTTCTCGTCGCTTTCCCGCACTGGTTAGTTTTTACGCCTCGCCGGCTGAGTTACTTCGTCACTGAGACTGGAGACTGGCAGCGTCTTCTACTGCTTACGCATTGGCAGTCCGTCGCACACGAGTCTGTGTGCTCCTCCTTGCATCGGCGCTGGATCTCCTAGGAACGGGTAACCCCGCTATCACTCGCTAGACCCAGCGACGTGGTCCTGGGTATCAATACTGCTACTGTGGCTCTGTCTATTACTGGTGCGAAAGCAGCATCTTCACTGAGAAGATTTCCAGTCCTCAGTGCAACGGCACTGAGCAAAACTCGTGGGGAACAGCGCGCGCAGCAGCGACAAATCGAGTGCGAGGACTCGACCGGGGCCGATATTGTGGGAATTAGAACGAAGGGAAAAGGTACTTCCCCTGGTAAGAGCAGTGGGTACGGAAGCCCTTACGGCGGCAGACGAAAGATGCCAGAGGAATTTCAAGACGCGGCGGATCGCATAGGAGATCTCGCGCTTGGGGGTGGCGCGGGCAAAGGAGGGAGAAACCGCCGTGGTGGGCGACGTGGTGGAGGAGGTGGAGGTAGAGGCGGAGAAGGAGCAGAGAGAGGGTCCAGAGAGTTCTTGATTTCGAAGGCGCTGTCGACGCTCTTGAGACATCAGGCGCAGAATGCCGGGATCAAACTCGATGCAGAGGGCTATGCGCCTCTGGATAAAGTTGTGAGTGCTCTCCTTTTGCTCTTATCGAAGTCTCGTCGACTACATCTCTGTTTTCATTTTTGCTATGCGATATTCCTTATGCTACCTTTCTATTCCTACGGCCCCCTTTTATGACTCAACTCTCACATATAATGCCTTCATATATCGCAAGAGCAAGAGATCTAAGAATGGCTCTTTCCACCGCAATTAGGACCCTTGGGGGACACTTTCTGTATGCCTACAAGACGTAGAAAGCAAAGGACGTTATGAGAGCAACCCAACAATCACTCAACCCCAAGGCAAGAAAAGCAACAGAAATAGCTGACTAACAACACACACATATAGCTACAATGGCCACGCCTCCGCGCCCTCAACCCAACATTCTCCGAGATCAAAGAGGAAGTAGCCACCAACGCGAAGCAGCGCTTCAGCATGAAACTCATAAACCCAGCCGAATCGGCTGAAGATGCCGCCGCCACCGACGATAGTGATCCGTCACACTGGCTTATCCGCGCGAACCAGGGTCATAGCATCGCCCTCGCGTCCGAGGGGCTGCACACGCCTATCACACTGGCGGCGGCTAATATACCCGCCGTCGTCGTCCACGGGACGTATTTTGCGTTCTGGCCCGCCATCGTCGCGGCCGGCGGGTTGAAGAAGATGGGACGTACGCATGTGCATTTTGGAACCGGGGTGCCTGGTGACGACGCCTCTTCTTCCGCCAACAGTAACAGCAACAAGGGCGATGTCCATGATGTCGCCGAGGAGACGGCGGCGGGTAGTCGGCCCAAAGTTATCAGTGGCATGCGTGCCGACGCTGAATTGCTCATCTTCGTGGATGTCGAGAGGGCTTTGCGTGATGTAGATGGGGGTGATGGGGGCATGAAGTGGTGGATGAGTGAGAACAGCGTCGTGCTTACGGAGGGCAACGCCGACGGTGTCGTCCCGCTAAAGTATTTCAAGGAAGTCAGGGGAAGGCGCCAGGGCGTCGGCGTGCTGTGGAAGGATGGTGAGAAGGTCGCTGATTTACCGGATGGCATTGTCGCTAAGATTCCTCAGGGGAAGGGGGGAGGTAGTGGTGGGGAGAGAGGAGGACGAGGAGGTGGGAGGAGAGGTGGAAGGGGGAGGGGAAGAGGTGCGTAGAGAAGGTGAGGTGTACTTCAAACTGTGTTGCATATCACGATATTGCTCCGCATGTCGAAGTTTTGACTTTAGATTTTGGAAAGGTGGCAGATGAGATAGCAATGCTCAGAAGGCGCAGTACACGCATACTTCAAAGCGAAAGATTCTACACATGCCTTTTTCAAGGAGGCGAATGTACCAACCTAATTACACGACACGGTTAAAGAGTCGGTGATTTTTATCAAATAAATCTGTGTAGATGTGTCTACTTCGGAGATTGCTCTCGCATTAGCTAAACATATTAACTTGTCTCACTACCAAGGTGAATTAGATGGGTACAATATTGATTACCCTCGGTCCACAATACGTTATTCGAGTTGTCCTAGCCACAATTAACTCAAATCCACACCGCTCAGTGATAACCCAACTCAGGGTTCGCCCTGAAATTACATCTGCACCGACATTCGGGGACAGGGCACTCCGCGTGCCTCGCGAACCACTGGCGCGCGTGGTCGAGGTGTAGGACGTGGTCGCACTTGAGGCAGAACGTTGGGAACTTGGCGGCGAGGCGAACCTGCGGATCGGGCGAGAGCTCGGGCTTGTCGGAGCGCGGAATGCCGACGACCTCGAGACATACGACGCACCGAGGGAGGTGACGCCCGCAGTTCGGGCAGCTGACGCCCGCGTGGATGCTTGTGGCCATTAAGGGGTTGATATTGTGGCCGGGCTGGGTCTGCGTCGCCGGGGCTGTTGACGAACCACCTCCACCTGTGATGTTGGAAGAACCGCCTCCTACGCCTCTAGTCTTGGATGTGAGCTCGTACTCGGCGTCACAGTACACGCAGCGCAGCGCAATTTGACGTGAGGGTGGCTTGATGGTGGGGACGCCACGGAGTTTGCTCTTCTTAGTGCTCTCGACCTCGAACTTGGTGCGTTGAAGGAACGCCTTGTGCCGTTGCAGGTAGGCCCTGTAGGCGTTGCGCCACACTGTGCAGCGGTAGTCGTTGATGTAGCGCGGAGAGCATATGGATAGGACCAATGTGGCCGTTTGGATGTCGTTGAACTTTTCTATGTACTTGGCGAAGATGTCGACCAGATTATCCGTTATCCCGGTAAGCACAATGCCCTCAATATCGCCCATTTCGATAGCCTTCTTTAGCTCGTCATCGAGCCATTCCGTAAGCTTGTCGTCATCGAAGTTCCGAAGCGCTATGTAGGTACGTTCACGCAGGGGCAGCGATTCCTGGTTTGCAATCGTCTCCCAGTTATTGGTTGCAATCAGCGATGAGATGGCTCGGAGATATGGGTCCGTCTTGGAGGCGACAGCATCATCAAAGTCCAGCTGTTCTTTGGCCAAACTTTGATCGCCTCTCTTCATCAGCTGAAGAGCGAGGGAGACGAACAGTAGCTCTGGGTACTCCGAACCTGCTGCCTTGAGGATGCTGACAGCTTCTGTAATATCGCCTTCGAAAAGTGCGCGAGCGGCTCCTCTCGTGAACGATGAGGACGTCTTTTCGGATGTAGGGATTTTCATGTAATCCTTCCACTCCGAATCTATCGACGTCCTTCCCCACTCACACACACGCATAGCTGCTTCTCTACGGCCTGGTCTTTTTGTGTCCAGCTTGTCATAATTTAATTCACCAGTCCTCCCACTTGATAATGTCTCTAGGCCGCGATCCCACGCCGCATCGTCCGGAAGGGCCGATCCACGAGCTAGCCGAGACGCCCCTTGACGACCTGGATTGAGTGTTTAGTGCATAGTCCTGAATTCTGAACGCACAAGACTAACCCAAATCTTTAGTCCATATGGGTATGACGCCGAGAAAACTATAATCGATCCCCTGAGTTACCATTGCATCATCATAAGCGGCGCTGGAGGCCCCTAAGCACAGCTGTTAGTCCCTATCCGCAGCGCAAGAATCATGGTACATACTAGCCACCCAAAGCCATAAATCTTTCAGCCATGGATCATCGGAGGTGATATTGATATTAGCTTGGTAATCAAATAAATACTTTTCTTGGGAGCGAAGCAGCATAATATGGTCAAGCACAACTTGCGCTGTCTTCGGGAAACCCTTTGTATTAAGTGTCGTTGTTAGTATACTTTCATGTGCTTGTCGGTTTGATACTAGCCCAGTCACGCTGCCTGGGGCATCAGGCGATGTCTTGTCTGGGGTCACGCCAAATGTCGCCGACTTCCTATCATTATTTGACAACTCCTGAGATTGGGAAATTTGTGGAGCATGCTTCCTTAAGGCAAGGATTTTCGCTGCCGTTGTGGTTGCGTTAGAGTATGATTCTGGTAGATCATCATTTGCTTCAAAATCGACAACAGTATCTGTATCCGGGGGGTGTGCACTCAATACCTGCGAAATGATTGTTGCGACTGGTTCTTTTTCGCTGCCGAACAGTGGGATATATTTTACTGCTTCATCAATAAGGAGTGATCCCATCAACTCTGAATACTGAGCTGGCTCAAACTGCATTAGGCTATGGTAACTAGTGCCCTCTTGTCTGGATATCAGTTGCGCTGTAATGTGAGATATAGGGTAGATAGCGTACCTTGGAGTCCACGATATGGGGCTTGCCATGGTACCATTTTGTATATATGATCTGAGGTATGAGACGGCTTTTCCAAGATTTCGTAGGCTCCGCTAGCACGTAGTACCAGCGCTCGAGGCGTTAACGTAGACGAGTTAAGCGTGACCCAATCAAAAGATACGATCTGATCCTGTTTTCGGTTCCCTTTGGTAAAGCCCATATCTAGCTCATACGAATTCCGTGCCTCTAGAAGCTCCGGGCTTTTATCGTATCTATGATCCCTAGACACGAACTCTTTTGTTGTTTCAAGTACACGTAGCTGTCCCGTTCTAGAGAGGACGGCCAACAAGCCACGGCGGTCTCGGCAAAACCGTATCGAGCGGATGAGGGAACCTCTGTCAGGGGCATTGCTCGGATTGATGTCGATTGCCCTTTCCAAGCTAAGAGCAGCACCCCAGGGCAAGCCGTCTGCATCTACAGCGTCAAGATAGGCGGGCGAGGATGTATGTCTCGAAGAGGTTGCCCGCCGATCCCATATGACGATACCAGGGCGGTCCAGTGAAGAAGAAGCAAAATAGTTGCAGTCCACATAGTCGATAGCTATATTATTGTTACACTTGGTCTGATAATTCACAACCGCACCGTTTGGGTCTCGGTTTTGTCAGCTTTAAGATGTATTGTCGGGTGGATAGTATAAGTACCTCTGAGATCGTAAACCCGGATGCCCTGATTCTTAATTCCGACAACCAGCGTCTGTGGGCTATCTTCAAAGAACTTGGTGCTGGACACGGTAGTGGCAGGTTCGAAGCGATGGACCGCATCGCCTAGGATTGACCCGTCCAACGACGGCCATGATGTGTTCGGTTTGATATCCGCGAGACGATTAACATCCCATATTTGGAGGCATTGGTCGTTCCGCACGCGCTCTAGGCCCACGGCCAGCAGCGTACCCGTGTTGAAGGCAATGGCCTGACAGAAACGAGTGAACTTTAACCTCTGCTCCAGATAGTGATTTGTGGTGTCGTTGAGATTGAGTATGCTGATTGTACCTGAGGCAGTGCCGATGGCGACGAGCCCGGGGTAGCGCGGCGACCAGTCATATGTGCTGAGAGGGGGAATGTCATCCAGTTTGGCGACCCTCTCATAGTCAAACTTGCCATGCCGAGCATGTCCGGTAGGCCTATATAGCTGAACAACACGGTGTTGCAAGTTGACGTGTAGGAAGTTGTCATCAGCTGGATTCGGGGACCACTTGATGAGGCCAGGTTCAGGCCGGTCCAGCAGCTTGGAGTTGGAATATTGTGCCATGCCGGATTATGTGGTTTCTCAGCCAAGGCTGAATTATCTCAAACGAGAGAGGATGGGACTTCAATCTGTGGGTTGTGGCGATGAGTCGTCAATGAGCAAGTAACCCAGCATGCCTTCCCAATCGATGCGCATGCACAGCGGCGCTGATGGCTAGGAACCAATGTCAAGTGAGATGTCGGCCACCCATCGTTTGATGATATGAATGAAGCGCTATATGATCAGCCACCAAACACAGTAGGTACCTGGCTGGTGTGAGAGACTACAAGGCAATGGACACACAAGTGCCTTGTGTTGGCTTTCTCATTCTCTACCTAACGTAGGTAAGTAAGGAGTCACTGTGATGAATGAATGAGATGTTCACCTATTTACCTACCTAGTAGTGAGTGAGGCCCGCCTACACCCTCTGCCTAAGTACCTACACAGGCTATGGAAGTACCTACACTGTATAGACCCCATCTAACCAATATAGGTCTGGTGGTAGCAGGTCAAGGTAGTACAATGTACACAACTATTCGCAATATTACTGCATATTATATAATAGAACTTAATTCAACTAACATAATCAATCAATTCACATAACGAAATTACGATTTGCCTTTTATTCTTCTCCATATAAGAAAGGTAACGGGTATAGTTCATGAGGTTTGGTGTAGATAACCTTAACCTACCCAAGGTACGTTACAGTAGAGGTCTGTTAGGTATTTACTTCCACCGGGATCCTTGGCCGATGCAGTGTCCTACCAGCACCTAAATAGACCCATATTTATAAGGCCTTGGCCAATCACAAAGGCCTATCAAGAGGCCCGTCTTGGTACTACCTAGGCACCTACCTACTCGGCCTCAAAAAAAAGTTCAAGAAGCAGTTACTTGTTACCTAAGATTCTGTCTCAACTTTCTACCTACCCTCTAGGCACCGAGATTCGAATCCCCTGGTGATCGCAAATAAAGCTACAAACACGGCGGCACGTCATATTCGACACTATCATGAGCTCGAAGAGGAAGTACTCCGAATTCGACGCCGGGCATTCGGTCGCTGGCGAGGCGCGCGAACGTACCTCTGGCCACCAAGGTTTCAAGTTCAAGAAGAGGAGGAGCACCGCTGGAGACAAACCGACGAGCGTCAACTGGCTCAAGAAACGGGCGAGGACAATAGAAAGACGACTGAACCGCGGGGATAGTTTGCCTGCGAACGTGCAGCATGACCTTGAGAAGGAACTGGACCACCACAAGCAGAAGCTTGACGATCTCGCCGATGGAAAGAAGAGGGGTGCCATGATCAAGAAATACCACATGGTCCGGTTCTTCGGTAAGTAGCGCCCTCCGTTGCGCTTGCCTTTTGCTACGCATTAGAAGAGTCTATTTACGAAGTTTTTTTTACAATCTGCAGAGCGGAAGAAGGCGGATCGACGTGCAAAGCAACTTCGGACACAGCTCGAAACCACAGAGGACGAGGAAGAGAGAAGGAAGCTCCAAGCCGATCTACACGTTGCCGAGATAGACTCCCTGTACGCGAGATACTTCCCCCACCGAGAGCGCTACGTCAGTCTGTACCCAGTCTCATCGAGTGGCGCGGAAGGCGAGGAGGGGTCCAAAAAGAGGGAGACAAGCATAGCAGCGCCATCATCACAAACGGAACGGCCGCCCTTGTGGGACTTGATAGAAAAGGCTGCCAAGAAAGGCAATGCAGCACTCGTGCAGATCCAGGAGCGAAGATTAGCTTCTGACTCGAACGCTAAAATACCACAAAAACGGTCAATGAAACCTGCTCGTGTCGAAGCGCAACCCTCAATAGTCCCTGAATCAGAAGGTTCTAGCAAAGCCAAGGGGAAACGGCAGCAAGGTTCAGAGGTTCCAGATATGGGTAGCGATGAGGATAGTGACGGAGGATTCTTTGAGGAAGGGTGATGAATATTAATGTGGAAAAGAAATAAGAGGGCACGATAATGTGGCATATTATCAACAATGTAGGTACTGTGACCTGAAAAATTAATGATACCCCGAATGATGATGCAAATACCTGCAATTTTTGTTTTTT
>NPFG01000691.1:0-15921 GCA_002288965.1 Xylaria sp. MSU_SB201401
TAGTAATTTATTTTCTACCTTTAGGTCTTAGCTTATTTAGATTACTTACGTTTTTTAAAGCTTATAACTATTATTTTAGTAGTTATTTTACTTATTAAAAACTTTATCTTATTAAAGTTATAAATATTTTTATTTATATTATTATATTTTTAATTATAAGCTTTATAAACCTAAACTACTTGTAATAACTTTTAAGATCTTTATTAAAGGCTTGCTAGTAATTAATTTAGCAGTTATAATATGTTTAGAGGTTAGGTCATTATTATATAAAGTTTAAAGCCTAGTTAGTGTTAACCTTTAATATATTATGTTTACGTTAGAGAATATTAGCTATTTTTTGAATATATTAAAACTAGGGCAGAAATGCTTGTGTATCTAGCTTAAGAATATGTTTAGTAATAGTTTCTTTTTTAGATATTGTTAAATTTCGCTTTATAATATTTATAATATAAAGAGGCGTACTGCTATTAAATCTTTGCTTTAGTATATAATGAGAAATATTATAAATATAAGTAAGCTTACGGAAAGATAATTTTGGGTTAGATTTTTTAGCTTAGATTACTAGCTGCAGATTAGCTTTTTTAGATTTATAGCCTATTGTATTATTATAAAGAAATATATAAGTAAAGTTAAAAGATAAGAGGTTGGTAAAAAGTGTATTATTAACCTGTGTGTATTATCGACTTATGTGTGACATTATATATTATTTTATATTATTAAAAAAAGAAATTATAACCTTTTATAAAATAAATTACTAGTTTAATTAATATTACTATATAAAAAAAACTCGAATATAAAATAAAAGATCTTTTATTATATAAAAAGTAAAAGGTTTACAAGTTTTTAAAGATATAATTAAGTAAAAAAATCGTAAAAACTATTAAAATAGTCGTTATATAAAAAAAAGGAGATATACGCCTAATGTAATAAAGCTTATAATAAACCTAGTTATAATATATAAACTTGTTAAAACAGTATAAAAATATCTAGTAAATCAGATTTTAAATAGTTTAAATTAATTATATATATTATTATTAAATTATTTTAAATATATATATAATAGTCTAAGAAAGTGTATTACTCGATTAGGTATATTCACTAAAGTGGGAGATGTGTTATATTTAAAGCTTTAATTACTAGTATATAAAGTTAGATATCTAGTTTTTTCATAAGGTGTTTTTTATAGAGTTTTAATAGTTAGTTAGCTCGAGAGCCTGTGCCAGGTCGTCCCTTATCCGCACCCATTCCTTTTCTGACTTCACCGCCCTCTCCAATAAGCTGAGAACATGGCAGTAGAAGGCTCCGGGAGACATCGTATAATCCACCATTAGACCGCCAATGTCGTCAACTATGGCCAGCCCCAGCAACACAAAGACGCGGTCGAATGGCTGGCCTAGTGCAAGCACGGTGTTTGGCGATTCTTAGTAGTCTGGCAAGGTGGGTTTTCTTCTTCTTGGACTGCATCACTTCTCTCCGCTAGAAGAGAGGCGGCATGTGCGTACAGAACTTGTAGCTCGTGCTGTGGTTGCGCTGGATCTCATCCCACCATACGCAGGTATTTCCGCATGCGATGACTAGCCGGCGCGAGAGGATGAATTCTTGCATGATCTATACGCGCTTCCAATATGGTCTGTCATATAACTCCCGAAGCGCCGACTGCTTCTCGCAGAGTTCTTTTTGCTCTGATCGTGTAGGATCTTTCAATTTTCTGCTTAATCTCTCCCCCCCTGCTGGCGAGGAGCTTGAGGCGTAGCCCGGAAGCGTCGTCGTCAGCGTCCCCGAGCCAGGCGATCGTAAGGGAAGACAAGCTGTAGAGGCCCGGCATAAGCGGGACCTGATGCGCCCGCTCTACTTCGTCTTCCTGGTTGATGCAGATCTGATCGACCCAGAGATGATATTTGCTCTCGCTGGTCCAGAATCCGTTGGCATAGAGGTATGGCAACACGTGTTGGAGGGCATCTGCGAGGTTGCGAGTCACGGAGAAGGCGTGGCCGTTCACTGTGATGGTGGAAAAGGGAGACGGAGCACCCCAGCAGTAGGACAGCGCTGCGTACTGTGGGCAATTTTCTAGAGCGAATGTCTGTAAGTCAAGGCTGAGTCTTTCCGTCTTGTGCGATAATAATCGGATGCTTTGTGTGTTAAGGGCTAGTCGGGGATAAACGAAGGATGTGCTCATGCTTTCAGCTCGTATGCGTGGGCTTACACAATATGATATGAGTCAGTCCTCTGTGAAGCCTTCAAGTCGAAATCAGTCTCCTACAGTAGTAAGTGTGGCTATGTATATTGTGAATATCCTATCTTGGGCATGCGGAATCTTATATCTTAGCACATCCCCACCTCCTTCAGAAACCGTCGACGCCGTCACCTATTGCACTGGTTTGCGACGACTGAAGAGCTTCAATTTCAGGCTGTCTGGACGCAATCAGCTATTGTGATAGTCTGAGTAGGTAATTTCGACTGCTAAGTCTCCTCTTTGCTGAGCTGGGAAGAGACGGGAGTCATAGAGTGTTCCAGGGAGCTATCTAAATCCTTGCATTATACGAGAAGCTTATATATATTCTGAAAATCTTAAAATTAATTCGAGTTTTATAGCAGCTTAGCCTTAAAAATATAATAAACACTTTGTTAGCTTTTGGTGTGAAGGGATTATAACGGAACTGAAAGTCATCTGAGATTCACTAAAAGTTAATAATATAACTAATTAAAAAAAAGGTGCTCCATCAGCCGTGATTCAAACTAGTGGTGGTTCTCCTGATAGCTCAGTTGGTAGAGCGATGGACTGTAATAGAAACTATAAGATGATCCACAGGTCGCGTGTTCGACTCACGCTCGGGAGACTAGCCTGTATTTTGTACGCCAGGCTTTTTCTTTTTTTCTCCCTCTTCACTCCTTATCCTTTTGGGCGCTGCGACACCTCCGTGGCCTGCTAAGGTTTTATTATCCAATCAGAGTCATCAGACTCTGTAGTAGTAGTACTCTACCTAAACTAATCTATAGCTACTAAATACTACATCGTATCTACGGTTTTAATGTGGGAGGATAGGTATTTCTAGGTATCTTAAATGTAGATCAGCAGGAATAGGGGAAACATAGCACGTGACTAAATCCGAGTCTCCAAGGTCACGGTATCGTGGCGCCTAAAAGGATAGCTCGAAGTATTATTAGTTAGATAATAGTTCTTTCCAGCTCACACTGATGCAGGATGGCACTAAAGTGAGACATTGGCCGCATCAATCAAAGTTGAAGAGACGGTTAACTGGAATTATCGGCTGTCAGCGCGGGCCATCCGCTAACTCTTCCTTGTCTTTCTTAATATCTTCAGCAGATAGCTTGTGTATCATCAATCATCTATGCGGTAGTCAGTCTACTTACTCTATTGTCTTGTCCCTAACATGCCCTCCTCTCAATAACTTAACCCCCACAGTCATATGCCTGTAGAGCTGCCGATTCTCACCGTCGCTGACGCCACCGCGTGGTCGAGCTGGCTCGTCCGCAGCGCCACCACTTCCAAAGGCGTGTGGCTGATATTAGCGAAAAAGGGCAACACGACGCCCACATCACTCACATATGCGCAAGCGTTAGATGAGGCGCTGTGCCAGGGCTGGATCGACGGCCAGGCTCGCGGCGGGGACGAGCGCACCTACTCCCAGCGTTTCACCCCGCGCACAGCCAAGAGCCTGTGGTCCCGCCGCAACGTCGACAACGTCGCGCGACTCGAGAAAGATGGCCGTATAACGCCCCTCGGGTACGCGGCTATCAACGCTGCGAAGGCGGACGGGCGCTGGGACGCTGCGTACGCCGGCCAGTCGACGGCCGAGCCCCCGCCCGAGTTCCTTGCTGCTGTTGCCGCGGTGCCGGCCGCCCAGGCTATGTGGGATGCGCTGAGCCGGTCGAATCGCTTTGCGATTTATTTTCGTCTGAATGCGTTGAAGACGCAGGCTGGTAGGGAGAAGCGCATGGCGGCTTTTGTGGAGATGCTTGCGCGCGGTGAGACTTTGCTGCCCCAGAAACAGAAGTCGGCGATAACGATGAGGACGACGACAGCAGCCGGCAGAGTGGCATCGAGGAAGAGAGGGACTGCAAAAGTTGTTGAGGAAGATACGGTGGTTGCGACCCGGACGCGGCGGACGACAACGCCAATACCATCTGGTGATGGGGAATCAGTGCGGAGGTCGGCGCGACTTCGCAAATCTACGGCGCCCTCTTCATGATGCATGATGACTTTTTGGCTATTGCAAGCAGGGGTGCATTATTTAATCTACAGCAATCACTAAGACTCATCTATAGAAAAGTTCTCACGATGTTATTATCCCCGCCCCAGGACTGGCGGTTGACATGGGCGCATCGCATTTCTTGCGCCAACAAACACTATATTATACCAAAGGAATGAAGAGGCACAACCACGGAAGCTTTCACACAGCGAAGCTACCGTATACATTATTTTGAACTTTTTATTCGCTAAGCAGAGGCGTGTTCAGAAGAGGTTTGATTAATTTTCCTGATCTGCCACCAACGTGTTGATTCAGATGCGCGTGCTTGTTCTCCGTATAGGAAGTAACATTAAGTATCCAGCCAATCACTGATAGGCTGACTGTGTGATGTATAATTCCGTTGAAAATAATTCCATCTAGTACTGTTACACTTGATTGCCAAACAAATCTAGCTAGCCGCGGAGTAATCACTGAACAAACTGTCAGAAACTGTCAGAAACTGTCAGCAGAGGTGTGGCTGTCTACTGAATCTAATGAGATACAGATCTGGTGGTGGTTGATTTCGCGATGATCGATACTCGATTGGCTAGGGGTCGGCCCCGATCTCTCCCGCAACCGTCCAACGTCTTTAGCGCTGCAGCTTGGACGTTCCAGTTCCAAGTTGCAGCCCGGCCCCGGTCCTCTCCAGCAAAAGCAGGGATGCCACCTACCCGAGCCAGGGTACTAGCCACCTGGGAAGGTACACCAAGCTTAAGGGGATGTGGCTAAGGGGGTACCTGCCAGGTATATGTCAAGCACTCTTTTCCCAAGCAGTCGCTGTAATCCCCGGGGCGGCCTATTCCGGACACCGTGAAGGTACTTGAGTGGTACTCATAGCTATCAGGGCAGGTACTTTCCTCGGCTCTAGCCAGGCACGTACTTTATCTAGGTATGTAGAATACCCCAAGGTCTGGCAGGTCTTGTCTGTCTGGCTGTTGGTTGCAGGTGGAGTGCACGCTTGCTCACTGCGGTCGCCGGCCGGGAGTGGGTTGAGCAAATGGGACGGCTCGATTGATCAATGAGTTCTGCCGAAGCCTTTCATCGTCATCCACACCCGTGACTATCCACATCCCTCCCTCTGCTCTGCTCTGGCCCATGACACGCCGGCCACCAACCACAACCACACAACAACACACAACACAACATCAAAGCGGCCGACCATCCTTTTTGTGTTGGTGCCGCAGTCTACATGCAGCCCAGCTTTTGAGCCTCAACCGTCAATTCATCTCTCCTTCTCTCCTTCTCTGCGTCTCTCTGCATCTCTCTCTCTCTCTATCTCTCTCCCTCTCCCTCTTTTAGTCTTTGCGTCGCGCGCTGTGGATAGAGGCTTTTGGCACAACCCGACTGGCCGCATTTGGTTACCACGACTACATATCATACCCATTCCCATACCCATATCCATACAACTTTCTTGACTGCGTCTCCAACAACGTCCTTACAATTTCCAGTCGTCGCATATATACAACTGCCATTGTTACGCAGCTGCGAAACCGACTGATATTCCAAATCCATAGTTATTAATCATCACTGCAAAAGCGCAAATCGTCGCCATCGTCCGGTAAGTCCATACCATATATACGTGCCTTCATCGGCTCCCATGCCATCCATGCATGCCCTTGTCTTGACGGCTACACCCGACTCCAACCGTTCTTACTGAGATGTACCTGCGGCTCGGGAGATCGCCATCACTCCCCCAGCGCATATCGTATTTGTCTGATGCTTCTTCTATATGCAGATAGAAATCCATTATCCCATACCCACCTACCTTGCATTGCTCGCCTTCCTGTGCAACATTCCACCTGTGCAACATATCACCAAAACTTCGCATATCCCTTGACTCCAACTGCCGTATCACGTCCAACCTGAAGGACAAACACCGCCAGCCCCGTCGTCTCTGCATCCCTCCTTTCCTCCGTCTGACTGTCTGATCGTCTCACCATCTAATTCGCCCACGGGCTTAGTAGAGACAGGCGGAGGCTGCAGTTTGATCCTTCACCTACCCGTTCGGCTGTGCGCACGACATCTCTACGATACCTCTGTTGCCGGGTCACACTACGCTTGCTCTACCTCTACCCTCTGCGCAGTGCTCTCTCCCACACGGCCGACCAGCTATGCTCTAACCCTCAGTCTTGAAGATAACCTCAGAATACTGTCTACGCCTCCAGTCGCAACCCCGCCCATGAATTCATGATAGAGGCGAGCCCTTGCCTTTAGCATCATGACGCAACCACGTATGTTTCTTACCTATAACTTGCTTTGCTATATGCCATCCACTCGCAGCGCGCTTGGCGACGCGGAGAACGCGGAGCACAGCATCCATCTAATCCCATGTGAGCTATAGTTACTGCAGAGGAAGAGATCCGCTACACCGAGATCATCGATGGCATCTTAGCTACGGCTGACCTCGAGACCGTTACTCGCAAGAAGATTCGCCTCGGTCTTCAAGCCGAGCTAGGGGGTAGGGATCTGGAGGCTCAAAGGGTAAGCAGCATATATATACTATTTTTTTCTTATTACTTTGGCGTAACACGACAACCCCGCATACTAGGCCGCGTGACCACCATAGAATGTAGACAAAGCGCCATGAATCCTCCGCTATATCCACTGAAGTTCACGGCTGGTTTACTGATGTTCCATCTTGCTACAGAGTGCCATCAAAGCGCTGATTGAGCAGCGCTTTGATGCTATCTCTGCTGCTGCTGCGCCCGCCGACGCGGCGGCCCCGGACTCGAATCACTCACCCAACGGGTACACGAATGGTGACGACTATGTTGCCAAAAACGAATCCGACGGCGGTGAAATTAAGGTCTCGACACAGCCGCCAAAGAAGAAACCCCGCAAAGAGCAGAGCACAGACACCGAAGATGCGGATGCTAAGCTAGCTGCGATGCTCCAAGCCCAGGAGAACCAGCGCACTCGGACCACACGCGGAGGGGGTGCTAAAGCTGCCCCCAAGAAAAAGAAAGTGGCCCCAAAGAAGAAGAGTGAGAAGAGAGTCCGGTCAGAAGACGACAGCGAGGTGGACGGGAGTGATGCTTCCAGTCCCAAAAAGCGCAAGGCTGGGGGAGGGTTCCAGAAACCGTTCAATCTCAGTTATCCTCTGGCAGAACTCTGCGGTGAATCTCAGGTAAGTTCAGAGCCACGCCCTCGACGGGCCTATTGTGTTTATCTTGCGTAATCTGTTTTACCCAGTTTCTCGTTTGTCGTTTCCCTAGTATATATATATACGTATCTAGTGACTGACTTTGTATCAGCTCTCTCGCCCCCAAGTTGTCAAGAAGCTGTGGGCACACATAAAGGCGAACGAGCTCCAAGACCCCAACGATAAGCGTCAAATTCTCTGTGACGAAAGAATGCAGGCCGTCTTCAAGGTGGCCAAGGTCGACATGTTTCAGATGAACAAGCTCGTTGGCAACCACCTGTACCCTGTAGAAGAGGGTGCCTAAGATGACTATAATGTAGATGCAGAGAACCAGGCGCGATGGATGTGTTACCGGCTCAAAGTTGCCTCTGGGCCATGTAATTCTTTGGTGGCGGTGAAACGTTGGCCTCGTGTCAAGGCTTGGTTAACTGAGCTTGGTGTTGGCATCATGCCCGACCTGCATCTATCCATATACGGTGGGCGACGACGACTACTCCTTCGTCGGGGTCGCAATTTGACAGATAGTTAATAGTCTGCAAGCATGGCGTTCTATAGGCAGCTTATCCTGCGAGGTTGGCGCGGATCTAACGGGTATGGGTATGGGAAGACTCATTGGAGGTCCAAAAAAATTATCTATTATGACTTTGACGAATGCGAAACCATTGATGACCAAGTTAAGACAATCGAGACCTATGAACCAACCCTGACGAGTTGCTTTTCTCGTTACATACGTAGTAGGCAGTGTTCTCTATATCTGGGCTATCAACTGCCACATAGTTATTCCCCTCCTGCTACTCGAACTACCGTACGTAGAATTGGTAAGGTATGCTAGAGTTGGGATCTTATTTGCTATCGAGTTCTTGCCCTGAGGACCTATATATACCTATTCTGGTACGGGACGGTCCATACCTACTCATTCCCTATGCCTACCTAGGTCTATCTATGGAGGTCTGACGGGTGAGTCAGCGAGCCTTTGCTATTGATTGGTGGATCCGTCATGTCTTACTACTACAACGTAGTAGAGGGCATGAGGCGAAGCTTTGTGACTAACATTAGAATGAATAAAGTTTCTAGATCTAAGTTTTTCATTGGTTCTTCGCTTAATTTGAAAAAAAAACCTGCATCAATTCTAGTAATGTACACTCTTGAGATTTTCTATCAAATATTAGAAACATGCGCGCTAGATCTACAATAATCGACAATATAAGGGACCTATCCAGGTCTCGTCTACACAGGTATCCACCGGTAGATGCACAATATTGGACGTAAGTGAGACGGGATTTAGAAGAAGTGGTGATGTGCTCCTATCGGGATTTGCCCCGCGGCCACCAGTCTCCAATTGTGGGGGTGCTATCTAGTAGCCACAGCGCAAACGATAGAGGTAAGGTGGCTTGGCCGGTGTGTGTGTCATTCAGTTCCAAATTCTCGACATCATCATCACTCATAGCGACGAACGATTTTGTTCGAGCTTGGTACAACCGGTCTCGCCGTGTCAGCTGTCTGACCACCTACGTATCTAGGCCAAACAAACCCATATTAATCTGCTCGAAGCTCTACGACTCTGATTGTTAATACGGATCACTGGTTTTGGTGGCTTATAATTGACCCTAGGTATTCGCACTTGCGCCGACAAAACCCATAGATTTTGGGAATACCTCGAATTGCCCGACACGACACCAACTTTAGGGGCATTTCTCCAGCCGCCCACTTACTTTGTGATCTGATATTCGCCACGGCTCATATAAGCAGGGTGTTACTTTCCCGCTGCTCCAACCCCAACATCATATCTTTTTGAGCCTTCCTTACCAAAGATACCCTTAAAAGCGAACAGCGATGGCATCGACGACAGAGACTTCCGTCGCTGCTGAGACTTCTGGCCAGAATCGTGGACGGGGTGCAGGCAACACAAGAGGTCGAGGAAGAGGAGGTGCAGGTCGCGGCCGTGGCCGTGGTCGGGGCAACACCAATGCGCCAGGTGGGCGTGGAGGCGAGAGATCGCAAGGTTACAGGGGAGGTGGCAACAGTAGAAGAGGAAGAAGCAACACGTCTACCTCGGCGTCAGGACCTTTACCAGAGAACAGTCTCCCCGCAGCTCAAGTTCAGCCCTCAACTGGCGGTAAGAACGAAGATGAAGATGACGAGGACGAGGACGAGGATGTAGAAGCAGAAGTTTGCTTCATATGCGCCAGTCCCGTCATACACCAGTCGGTAGCCCCTTGCAATCACCGAACATGTCACATTTGCGCCCTGCGCATGAGGGCTCTGTACAAGAATAAGGAATGCGCGCATTGCAGAGTAAGCTTATTTATCATCCGCTACGCCTGCAATTTGGTCTCGAGGCTAATGCTTTGCTTGTAGACAGTCGCATCGTTCGTTATCTTCACCGATGACGTTGTGAAACGATTCGAAGACTACTCCGACCGCGATGTGACCAGCACTGACGATAATATCGGCATTCGCTACACAAACGAAGACATAGTCGGAGATACCGTCTTGCTATTACGATACAATTGCCCCGATACATCCTGCGATTTCGCTGGCCTAGGTTGGCCCGATCTGCACCGCCACGTCCGCAGCACTCATAATAAGAAGATGTGTGACTTGTGTACGAGGAACAAGAAGGTCTTTACACACGAGCACGAATTGTTTGCCGACAAGGAGCTGGAGAAACATATGCGCCATGGCGACGACAAGCCGGGTGCCGTCGATCAGACTGGATTTAGGGGCCACCCACTTTGCGCTTTCTGCGGATCGAGGTTTTACGATGATGACAAGCTTTATGAGCACTGTCGGAACAAGCACGAACGTTGTTTCCTATGTGACCGTGAAGACCCAAGGCAGCCGCACTACTATCGAGATTATAACTCGTTAGAAGAGCATTTCAAAAAAGACCATTACCTCTGTCCGGACCGTGAATGCCTGGAGAAGAAGTTTGTCGTTTTTGGATCAGAGATGGACCTCAAAGCCCACCAATTGAGCGAACATGGCAGCACACTATCCAAGGACGTGAGGCGCGAGGCTCGTCTGGTTGATTTATCGGGATTCGATGTTCGCGAGAGATACCAACAACAGCCAAGGAGAGGTGGCGGATCTGGCAGAGGTAGGGACGACCATGGAGGAAGAAGTGGTCGCGGCAGAGGGCGAGATCCAAATGCCGAGCCGCTCCCGCCAAGTTCAGCGCAACCTCTTCGTAGGGATGAACTCTCCCTCCAGCGTCAAATGGCGATACAATCGTCACAGTCTGTATCTAACCGTACCTTTGGCGGTCAACTTTCATCTACCACACCGGGGCCTTCAGCTGCTTCGGCTCCATCAACTTCGCGTAATGCCGATACGACTACCATAAGGCCTGCCGCACCTACGGAGGAATTAACGGGGTTGAGCTTGACAGATGCGAACCTTTCCCCTGAGGAGCGTGCTCGCCTAATGCGCCATTCTGCCGTTATAGAACGAGCATCTAACCTACTACACAACGACAAAGCTAAGATAGACAAGTTCCGATCTCACATTTCATCCTTTCGACAGGACAAGCTCGCCGCTCCAGCTTTAATAGACGCGCTCTTCTCGTTGTTTGCCGACATCTCTTCGTCCGCCCTGGGGACACTTGTGCGCGAGGTGGCGGACCTGTTCGAGGACAAGGCCAAGGGCGATAGACTGCGCAAGTCGTGGAATGACTGGCGGGCGATCAACGAGGATTACCCGACGTTGCCGGGGCTCAGCGGTATGCGCGGTGCCACAACCTCAAGCAGCGGTTGGGCCGCCGCAGCCGCAGCCAGCTCGCCCGCGACAGTCGCGACGCCCTCCAACCAGAGACACACGACCCGCGTTCTCAAATTGAAGAACTCTACACAGCAGTCGCGCCGATCTAGCGTGGACCACCCATCCATCCTGTTCTCGGGTGGACAGTCCAGCCGACAGAGCACATCGTCGCCCGCAGTTGCTTTCCCTTCGTTACCTCCCGCTGGTGGTAGCGCCTCCTCATCTCGACCTTCATCTAGTGTTGCGGGTGCATTATGGGGCGCGACGACTTCAGCAACAGCAACGTCTACGAGAAGTTCGACGCCCGCTCAGTCATCCTCTAGGAACGCTGGTGCCCGCGAGGAAGCTTTCCCGGCCCTACCCGCGGCGCCTAAGCCTACGACTACGATTTTTGGGTATGGTGGGGGTAGAGGTGTACGAAGGGATCTGGGAGGCTTGGGAGGCTCGAGGAATACGGGTTTTAGCTGGGGCAGTGGAGCGGCTGGTGGAGCGGATGGGGAGGAGAAGGAGGATGGAGAGGATGGGGATGGTGCTGGGAAGGGGAAGAAGGGGAATAAAGGGAGGAAAAAAGTTTTGGTGCAGTGGGGATGATAGATAAGATGTGGTTACGCTACCTAGCTGTCTATAGGACGCCCAGGTTGCATATGTGTCTGAGTGTATGAAAATAGGATCATGAGATGAGATGAAATGAGATCAAACTTGGAGTGCATGAGATGGATGGGATGAATAGTATGCATGTTGGGATGAAAAGTGTGCATGTTAGGAATATGCATGTTAGATATGAGCACATATGGTTGCTTTGAAAATACGTGACCTATCTACCTACGTAGTTATCATGTATATACAGAGTGAGCTATATAAAGGAGTCGATTGCCAACAGTCAAGTGCGGCTTTTTTTGGTTTGATATCTTGAGATTTCCTAGATTGATAGACTTGCTGGCGGGCTGGCTGGCCGGTGGACGGGCAACGATTCACTTTTATAAAATAAACATACATACTACCTAGGTACTCCAGAAAGTATTATAAAAGAAAGGAACATGTAGGAGTTTATATAAATCGATTAATGAATAATTAATTTTGAATAAAATAAAGCGTATCATTTGAACCACCTATATTTACTGGGTTGTTTTCGTCTCTTATCTCCCATCTTGACACGGCTGGAGTGCTAGCGCTGCTCCAGCAGCTGATGAGCAACTGTCCGCCAGCCGACCTCTTATCTATCGCATCCGCGAGCTGTCGAGGAGGGGCAGCAACCCCGCCAACTTTTGCTCTTTTCGAACATCGGACTGAACTGACTCACTCACTCATAGCTCAAAGCGCGTACCAAGTCGCACAATCAACGCGGCGGTGACTCTGATCTGGCCTGGAGCCCATGATCTAACCCAAGATCATACATCACAGTGACTTTACATCGCAAACGTTCTTTCTTCACATAACTGCATTTATACCTGAGATACACCCTGAAAGAAAAACCCATCTCATACCGCAACAATGGCGGACACCATTGCCGAAAAGACTGCCAAGTTGCAGCTGGATGAAGAGACGGGCGAGATGGTGTCGAAAAACGAGTTGAAAAAGCGCATGCAGAAGCGAGCCAGAAAAGCTGCAGCGGCAGCTACGCGCGATCAGGCTTCACGCGATCAGGGATCAGCAGCTGAAGCAGCGCCATCAAACAAAGCCGCAAAGCCAGCCGAGACCACCGCTGACCCAAACGCCATATTCAACCAAGGCTTCCTCGCCGAAGTCTATAAGCTGCGTCCATCGGGCAAGGACGTCGTGACACGGTTCCCGCCCGAGCCAAATGGTTATCTTCATGTTAGTCTCCACTTGGAAGCCCATGGTTTGTCTTGATTCACTAAGCTAATACGGGACTTAAAGCTTGGACATGCTAAGGCGATTGCGATTAACTTTGGCTTCGCAAGGTATCATGGGGGCAAGACGGTAAGATCTACTTTCACGACCTTGTTGAGCTGTCAACCGAGTAACTAACAATTTTGTAGATTTTGAGGTAATTTCACCAATATTGATGCTCTGCTACTACTCACCTTGCACGTGCTGAGGCTAGTACACTAGGTTTGACGACACAAATCCCGACGCCGAGAAGGAGGAATATTTCGTTGCCATCAAGGATACCATCCAGTGGTTGGGGTTCACCCCAGCTGAAATCACCTACGCATCTGACAACTTCCAGCGTCTCTACGACCTCGCCGAGAAGCTGATCACGCTAGAGAAAGCCTACGTGTGTCACTGCAACGATACCGAGACTAAACTGCAACGCGGCGGCGAGGATGGCTCTAAACCGAGGTATCGATGCGAGCACGCCAACCAAGATGTCGAGACTAACCTGAAGAAATTCCGAGGCATGCGGGACGGTGAGTACGCGCCTCAGGAGGCCTGGCTTCGCATGAAGCAGGACATTGAGAATCCCAACCCCCAGATGTGGGATATCGCCGCCTACCGGATACCCAAAAACCAGGAGCCACACTATCGGACTGGCACCAAATGGCGGATATACCCGACTTATGATTTTGCGCACTGTCTTTGCGACAGCTTTGAGGGCATCACGCATAGCTTGTGCACGAGCGAATTTATCATGTCACGGGAGAGTTATGAGTGGCTGAACCAGTATGCCTTTACCTCTATCCCATTATTCACTGTTCAGACGAAACCTTGCCCCTTTCTTTCGGGCATGAGCTAATGAAGTTAGGCTTCTGGTCGACTTCCAACCGATGCAGCGCGAATTCGGTCGCCTGAATCTTAAGGGCACCATCATGAGCAAAAGAGACATTAGGAGCTTGATCGAAAAGGGGGCCGTTCGTGGCTGGGACGATCCACGCCTGTACACCCTCAAAGCGATAAGGCGACGCGGTATCCCCCCCGGTGCCTTGCTCTCTTTCATCAGCGAACTCGGTGTCACCACCACCAAGAGCTTCATCGAAATGAAGCGGTTCGAGCAGTCGGTCCGACAATATCTGGAGAGGACGGTACCTCGCATCATGGTTGTCCTCGATCCCGTGCCGATAGTCATCCAGGATGCCGAGGAACAAGACTTGGATGTCCCCTTTTCGCCGAAAGATGCTTCGATGGGATCCAGAAAACTGAGGCTGACCAAAAAGGTCTACATCGACCGCTCTGATTTCCGCGAGGTCGATAGCAAGGACTACTACCGCCTCGCGCCGGGCAAGACCGTGGGACTCCTGCAGATGCCGTATCCCATCAAGGCGGTGTCGTTCACCACCGACAGCGACACGGGAGCGGTCAAGGAGATCCAGGCCGTGTATGATAAGGAGACCAAGAAACCTAAGGCCTACATCCATTGGGTGCCCGAGGGCTCGCTGTCGGCGGAGGTTAGAGTGTATTCCCCGCTGTTCAAGTCGGAGCAGCCCGGTGCCGTGCCCGGCGGGTTCATGAACGATCTTAATCCTGAGAGCGAGGTGGTTTGGCCGAATGCGCTTGTTGAAGAGGATGGGTTCAAGGAGGTCCGTCGCCGGGCCCCTTGGCCCGAGGCCGAGGGCGAGAAAGATGGTGCTTTTGGCCCGGAGAGTGTTAGGTTTCAGGCTATGCGACTTGCTTACTTTGTGAGTTTTGAACCTTTTTTTCTCTCCCCTCCCCTTACTCTTTTTTTTTTTTGAGCAGGCGTTTATTATCGTTCATTATTTAGTAAGTGTCTGGTTACTGATACTGATTTTTCTTGATGGGCAATAGGCGCTGGATTCGGATAGTACGGATGAGAAGATTGTGCTTAATCGCATTGTTGCTTTGAAGGAGGATACGGGGAAGAATGTGTAGAATGGAAAGAAGAGAAAAGTAAGAAAGAAAGGAAAGAAAGGGGGGGAGTTATGACTTGACTGATTGGGCTGACCGGGTTAGCTGGGTAGGTAGGTTAGGGTAGAGAGCGCGTTGTGAATATGTACGGCGAATGAATGAATGAATGAATTCTTTTTGTAGGATTATATGCCTAGGTAGCTACCATAGATCAGGGAAGAGAGAAGGGGGGTTGTGTTGAATGAGTCGATAGGTATGCAAATACCGTGGTCTGGTGAACTATATGGTTCTCAGGGTATTCTATACTCCTTAGTTATTTTGTAAGCTATATGATCTTCTCATGATGAACCAGTATGCCCTCTCTTTTTTTTCTTTCTTTTTCTTTCCTTTTTTTCTCATAGTTTTGCATTGTGTTGTATTATTTTGCTGCTCGCGACTAATCTACACCTTACTTGGGCTCGGATCGGATAGCACGGATGGTAGGAACGGGCGGATATTATCCGCAATCTTATACTCCTTGTAAGGAAAGGAACTTGACGTTTTTTTTTCTTCTCTTTTTTTTTGGGGGGGGGGGGGGGGGGGTGGAGTGCGTAGATATTTCAAGGCATGAAGAAATGGATAAGTCATTTGTATCATTCATTGATTCACTATATTCTTGCTAGTTGATGTGTTTACTGGTTTTACTATTGTTACTATTATAAGGCGCACATGGGCGAGCTTGGTTATAGGTAGGTTAATTAAGCTGTGACCACCTAGGTATGCAGCTTTGTGGTGCGTATTGGGATACTATTGTAGACACAGGATCTGGCCCAGGCACAGTGTAACAAGGTAAGCGATGAGGTAGACAGTCTACTTACTTGATATCGCAGACTTTCGTTTTGAGTCACTCGAACAAACCTTGCAACACCACATAAAAGCATCACAAGAATTGCAAGCAGCAAAGTCTAGTCCACAAAGCCAAACAAATACACTTGCTAGGGAGAGGCAAGCATCAACGCGGCCAGC
>NPFG01000692.1:0-15908 GCA_002288965.1 Xylaria sp. MSU_SB201401
TTTAATAACTTTTTTTAATTTTTATTATTATATTAATAAACTAATCTTTTATAATTTAGTTTATTTAAGATAATTAAGATTATTTTTAATATAAAAAAAAAGGAAAAAGAAAAATTAAGTTAGAAAAAGTAATATTTTAAGCAGTTTTTTAACTTATCTAAAATTAGATTTCCGCTTTTAGTAATAGTCTAATATATATTTTAACCCCTATCACTTATTAATATATTTATTAGCTTATAACTAATAGGAATTAAAAGAGATTAAAAATAACTTAGCTAGTTTATAAGCTTAGTAAAAGAGTCTTTAGGCTTATAACTTAGTGAAATAGTAGGTATAAAAATGTTATATTTATTAATTCTACTTTTATAAAAAGATAAAAAAATAACCTTATATATATAAATCGGTGCTCGTATATCTTATCTGCCCCTTTGTCTTTATATAGTATATAAAGTGACTTCTCGACCACTTATACTTTTAGCATTTCTAATATCTAGATATAAAAGTTAATTATGATAACCTATTAGGAGAATGACTAAGCCTTGTTATGTCGGTCGGAGCTCCCTGGGGTTGGCAACGACTCATACCCACTGGTGGGATTAGTCTTGTCCTAATATTGAATATATTCCTGCCTTGAGCCGCAATTTCATACCAACCCGGCTGTGAACTTCAATCCCTGCCTTAGGCATTGAATAATGCGCCTCAGGCATATCTGCTTCTGATAATCCCCCTAATTTGGGAACTACAATGAAGAGTTCTCAAGACCACCTCACAACCTCCGCCAGCTCGACCATGATCCACTTTCTTTTGCGGAGAAAGGCCAGCACATGCCGAGATGCTTGCTTAACCTTCCTCGGACACAACATTCATCATCTTCACAAAACTTCCTTGACCAGCAGCATAGACCGCATGCAAAAGACCTCAATCTTTTCACTAATTGTGATAATGCTGCTTTAGGAAACGGTCAAAGCCTCAACCCCAGAGGGTTGTGGTGCTGAGACCCAGCAAACCACCTGTGGCCTCAGCTTGTTCGAGTTGAGTTCAAGTCTCGACAGTTTCATGCAGCCAATCCAAAGCTGGAGATGGTTCAATCAGCTAGCTTGATGACCTGGTCTATTTGTCTGGCCCGCATGGCCCTTCCTTTCAGCAATTGTAGCCAAAGACATAGTCTCGAGTTGACACCCACCTTGAGCCCACAAACATACTAAATCCTCAAGACCCACGTCCCAGTGTCCATGTGATGCTCTGCCATTGCGGACTTCTTGTTTGTACATATCTCACGATGTTTTCCAACCAACCATGGGCATTGTCCATTGATGAACTAAATCTCGACACTGGTCACTGCATCAATTAATGTGGAAGATAGCAAACTTTTCCTTCACTGGGCTCGAATTCTGAGCCCTATTTAATCCATGGCTTCCCACCTCTCTCTCCAAGTTCAACCTCATCCTCATCCACTTCCACTCCTGCCACCATCCCTATCTCAACAGTGCTTATACTCTCTATGTCACCTTCCTATCCCTTCTTACTTCTCCTTTACACCATTCTTCTGCTTCTACTTTGCAAGTGACCTAGGGCCTTGATTTACTGCATTGAACTGCTTCCAGCTTTCAACTTCTCTTTCCTGGTACTAAACTACTTGAGTTTCATTCACTCGCCAACAAGGAGCTGAGAAAGGTAAGTAACCTGTAACAACACATTCTCTCGGCTACCATTATTGCCAGTTCCTTCCTTCCTTCCTTCCAGCATGTGCCCTTTCAATCTACCTTCTCACCCTACTTCTCGTGTAACCCTTACTGACACACAGGTACACACAGTAGACACTCAGCTGTGAAATCTCCAACTACCGGTTGTCTCTAGTCTCTTCTAGAATCCAAAGTAGTTACCTCAGGGTGCTTACGATCGTCATGCCTCCTGCAGAATTGAACCATTTCGAGAATGGATGCAATTACAGCGCCAACTCCGTCCGCCTTGCAGCTATCCAAGACGAGCACGAAGCAGTCGCCAAACTCTCCTCCAGTGACGGCAAGGAAGGAGCTGGCATAGCCTGCGTGCGCCACCGGGTCGCCATGCTAAAAAACCAAAACACTTTTAGCGCGGCAGAGCTTCTAGATGTCCAGCACCGCTGCGACGCGTGCCATCGCAGCAGCGCCGCTTCTTCCGCGCTCCAGACATCCCCCATGTTCCTCGCCACGAACATCCTGCGCGACAGGCATGAGAAGGAGATGAAGATTCGGGGGATCATGCAGCAGGTTGCCCACCGTAACTTCCTGATCCAGAGATTCGAGCATCATCTCAAGACGTACGATGAGATTCGCAAGAACCTCAAGATTGAGGTGGTGGGAGACAATATCGATCACTTTTTCAAGATTGATCATCAAAGCGGTCTGAGTCTCGTCATCCAGCCACGCAACAACGGCAACGGCAGCGGCACCGAGCCTAAAAGCCAACTGAACGTCAAGATCGACAATAACATCGGCACAACCTCGAAGTCAGTCAATCCCACCAATCTCGTCGACGTTGCCACTCTCCCGCCCATTGTGACCCCAGTCCTCACCCCAGCATCTGCCCAAGCCGGTCCTTCTTCCGCGGCTCCTGCCCAAGCCCCAGCAACTCCTCCACAAGCATCGGCTCAACCTGCAGAGTTCAACGAGCGCTGGTACACCGGCTCACCACTCCAACTAATCCCAGCCAAGCGCAAACACTCCGCACCGCCCGTGCTAGGAATCTGGGACTCCGAAGAAGAGCGCGCCGAAGCCCTCCGCAACCAAGCCTCCATGTTCACCCACCACAACGCAGACAACGCCCCCTTAATCTTCACCCACGGGATCCAGTACACCCCGCCGCCCCCGCGCCTCCCGAACGACGCGTACCGCTCCCGCATGGTCGTTTTCGAACGTCTGGAGGCAGACATGACCTGGTTCGATGTCGTCAGCTGCGTGCGCGGCGGTCTCGTGCACCGCGTCGCGCGCGCCGTCGATTCTCCAGTGCGGAGTATGGCGGTGTATTTCGTGCACGGGCGCGACGCGCACTATTACAAGGAGTACGTCTACGAGTCTCTGGGTTGCCGACTGCGGATCAACGGCGTCGGCGACGGCGCGATTGTGGATATAGTTGAGACGCCTTCATATCCGATGCGTGAGGATCTTATGCGAGAGATTGTGGAGAACGGGGTCACGCGGTGTCTTGCGATTCCGGATTATTCGGGGGGATTTGGGAGATTGCTGGAGGCGCTTTTTGAGCGGAAGAAGATTCGGGATTATGTTATTATTGAGGAAGAGGAGAAGAGGAGGAATGTTTGGGAGAGAGATGATGAGAGTGATGAGGAGGAGGAGGATGGTGAAGAGGATTCTGATGCTGATTCAGGCATTGACGATGTTGGCACTCCTGCTCCAACCCCTATCGCCGCTACTGCTCCTATTACCACCAGTGCCAATGTCAACGCCAATGCAATGTCTGCTACCACTGCCACCCCTTCTACCACTACCACCGGCACCACCAACACCTCTACAGTTCCCTCCCGCCCAGCAACCCTCGACGCCGACCTCGTCGAAGAATGGTTCAACCCAGATGACCAAAACCCCCCACCATCACCACCATCCAATCCCCCCTCCTCGTCCTCCTCTGCAAATCGCACTCCCACCACAGCGATAATCCATTTCCGCGACATCGTCTTCGCGCAGAACGCTTACCGCGAGATCCTCAAGGCATTTCCGTACTGCGGCGTGCGCTACGCCGCAGACCCCTGCGCCGGACCACTGCACGAGATCGACGAGATGGAGCTGGACGATTGGTCTGATTTAGTGGAGGATCGCGCGGCTATGATGGCTGCTGCAAATACCACTGCGGCTGCCTGAGGTCTTCGGGGTATTTCATGAGCCGCATGGATTGCATGGGTGGAATTTGCTGGGATGATATGCTGCCTTTATCGTGGCCATCGTCGTATTATACTACCCTGTCGTGCTGAGTTCGCTGAGATGGAGAAGGTATATACTATCTGGCTACGGTGGGATGTGATTTGATTTTATTTGATTTCATTTCATTTCATTCGCCGTGCTAGAATGGGATAGAAAGGAAGGTCTAACTTGGCGGCGTCATGGTAGGCTGGAATTAGGGAAATCGATGCATTCGCGATGCTGCGATACGAGGAAACATTGCTCGCATCTCGAACGCACATTTCCTATTTACCAACTTACCTACCTACTGCGTTGTCGTCTTGATATCAGCCCATGTAAACTCGATCTAGATAGAGATAGCATTCTCATTCTTGAAGAGATTGGTTGATATCTGAGCCAGACACTTCCTTGATAGATATGAACGAAGTTAGTATAGACAGAAATCATTTGCGAAACTGAATGGTTGCCAAAAAGCTGCTTTGTGATCAACTAAATGAATATTTAGCTATATCCAGCACATGCCGAGGGTAGCCAGGCATGGTATGTTATCTATAAGCTGGAAGGGCCAAAAAGTTTCGTGCCAAGATAGGTAGATTCGTAAAGTGTTGTGTTTGTTGCCTGATCATCCTTCTCCGCGTTTCTGCAAGACAACGTCTTCATCTTTCCTCATTCTTGAAGCATCATCATAGCCACAGCATCAATCCAGTAGAAACGAGTCTGTTAGCTCCTGGAGTAGCGCGGCATCGGCCCGAAGCTTTTGCATCGGTCTCGTTATCTTCGGCTGCTCTGTCACCTGGAATAGCTCTTCCCCCGCGTAATCATAATCACCACCACCATCATATTCATCCTCTTCGCGGGCCTGCAAATCAGCGAGAAAGCCGCTGCTCGTCCCCAGCATCTCATCATTCGCGTCACCCTCAAAAGCTTCGGCAACGCTTGAATACTTCCTCTTAAAAGTGGGCGCAGGCGCCGAGTTCAACTTGTTTGTTGACCCCGGAGATGACTCCTCATTTTGAGCTGTCTTCATTGACTTATCCTTGAGATACCCCCGCACCAAGACCTGCGAGATATTCTCTTCAGGCTCCCAGGTCGGGTTCTGGTCGGCTGGCCAGTTGCCGGCCCACCGGACTTTGAAGAATCGGACAAGCTCGCCACCGGTTTCGAGCACCCTGTCTCCTTCTAGGCGCTTGACTTCCCATTCCTGGTCGCCTTCTGGTTGAGCCGGTTTCCTCTTACGAGAGCTGTTAGCTTTGGCAGCTGGCGTTGCCGTCATTGAATACGTATGAGGCGGATCATTCAGTTCACCCTCGTTCTTATCGCTGACGGTCATGTTCCATTCTAGACGGCTTCGACCGGCTGGAGTGAAACCACTTCGTACTACATCGGCAGTAAGTGTCTTGGTTGAATTGTGCGCTGAAGGTCTGGTGGATGTCTCGGGTGCCTTTGGTAGAACAGGAGGGGGTACTGGCGTGTATGTCACTTCATGTGGCTTCTTAGGCTTGGGAATGGGATAACACGGCATTGGGACCGGGGTCACAGTTGGTACGTGTTTCGGCTTTGGCGCCTTCGGCTTCGGATTTGGATAAGAAGGCACCGGGACCGGAGTGATGGTTCTCCCCGCCGGTACTGATGGCATCATTTTGTGTGCAGGTTTAGGATACGTCGGGACTGGCACAGGAGTGGTGAGCTGAGGCTTCTGTCTGAGTGACACCCTTCCCGAATGGTGGCGCAAGGGGCTCGGAGAAATAGATCGAGAAGATTCACTTGGATCTAGGAATGATGGGTTGAGGACGAGGAATTCAGCATACCCTCGAGAAGAAGGGCCAGGTAGAAATGCTTCTAACGAGAAGCCGTCGTCGTTGTCTAGCATGTCTGGTTCGCCAGAATCTTCGGCGGACGGAGACCCGCTATCACGCTCGCTACCGCCCTGAAGCTGTTTGAGTATAGCTTCATTCATGTCTGTATCTTCTAAATCCTCCTGATCCGTCGAGACTTGCGCCAGCTTCTTCTTAGGCGTCGATAACGACGGTCCGTTCGGCTTTGTGGGTGGTAGCGGCACGTTTGCAAGATCTTCTTTGCCAAAACTTGCTTGCTGTGCGAGCTGGCGGGCGAGCATCTCTGCCTTGCTCGGCCGTCCACGTCTCTTTTGGCCTGGCGTAGCGGGTGTCGAGGTTCCCGTGGCCGAGATGGAGGCTGCACGAGCCTTGGCGCGCTTCTCTTCTTTTCTCTTCTCCGCTGCCAATCGTTCCTCCTCTTCCTTGTCTCTTTCCAAGGATTGTTCGTATTCCCAGTTCTCTAACGTCCGGGGCGAGACGTATTCAAGTATTTCCGTGGCGAGGATGGAGACACGCGCGTTGGGTAGGTCGGGCCAGCCTACAATGTAATAAAGCTCTAGCTTGAGTTCTCCATTGATGGGTTTGCCCGGAAGGACGCGTTTCTCGACGATGAACGCGTCTGTGTCGTGATCGAGAGTCAAGCGAACGGGAGCGAGAGGGGGGCCGTCGCCGGGTCGATAATCTCGAGGTTTCGAGGGAAGAGGTATCTCGATACGCGATCGTCGCGGGGGCGCGTGCGTCATGGTGGCGTTTCGAGAGCAACAGAACCTGTGGCTGGAGAGCTTGCGACCATCACATGCCAAACAACTAATTGCGCCAATCTCTTCTGCACATTCAACTCTGCTCTCTTGTAATTGCGATGGCAGCGAGAGACACAGCATTCAATGCGATCGCCGCTGCAAGGGAAATCTGTCCTAGAGGTTAACAAAACTCCACACCTGAAGAACGAAGCGAGGGACCGTGGAGCTCGAGAACAAAGCTGTCGTGGTTCTTGGTTCAGGCGCATTGCCCGAAAGGTACAATGTTGAATACAGATGTAGGATGCGCACACGCTCAAAAGCCGAGAGTAGAGTAGAACGAATATAGGCAATCAGACAGAGAAAGAGGCAAGCTTACAGCAGTCAATGTTGCTCTCTGGGGTCGCGCGCAATGGCCGGAGGCGCGTTGTTGGAAATTCAATTGTGTCAGGAATGCAGAGTGGGCGAGTGGACAAGCTGGAAATGCGGTGATCATGACAGTATACCAACTTCCATGGGGGAAATCCTTCACAGACAGAAATAAGAATTGATGTTATCTGAATCTCAACAATAGAATTGAAACAAAAGAAAATCTACATTTGTACAAATGTTTTTATCCCCATCTTTAAAAGCCTTGCTCAGATAATGTTGGTAGCGTAGTGTAGCAGTCGCTGAGAAGCAAAGGCCGGCCACAGCAAGTACCCTGACGGCCCTTACCCAGGAGTTGGAGGAGATAAGCTTACTTAAGTGGGTCATCCAGGTTAACATACTTGGAAGCTTGCTTGGTACTGTAGGGTTGGCATCTAACTTACCCAAGCTACCTAGGTAGGTACCCTACAACTAAGATAAGGTACATAGACAATGTATCCGTGGCTGGTGTCAAAGCAAGGGAGGGACAGCTTCAGCCACAGCCGGTAGTTAAACTGGACTACCTACCTACCAACCAAACAAGGTCGGTGCAGCTCACTGATGCAACTGCAAGTGCGACACGCAGCTCAGGCTGCCTGATACTAAACATCCCTCCAGAATCTTGAAGCTTCAACAACACCATTCACATAACATAACCACCACTCCCACAGCCCACTCCCACAACCCACTCCTCTACCATATCACTACTCGACCACGCCGACACACATAGACACGACCACAGCTCCTCTACATACATACAGACCGTCTGCCCATCATGGTGAGTTGAGCTTAAGCTTAAGCTGAGCTGAGCTGAGCCGAGTGACCGCCCCGCCTCCACTCCCGCTTCAAGTAAACCAAAGCAAACCAGAAGAAGTAGAGCTCAGCTAGCTAACACCCCAGCCCTACAGACATCAATAGGCACGGGCTACGATCTCGCCAACTCCATCTTCTCCCCCGACGGCCGCAACTTCCAGGTCGAGTACGCTGTAAAGGCTGTAGAGAACGGCGGCACGTCGATCGGCATCCGCTGCAAGGATGGCGTCGTCCTTGCCGTCGAGAAGGTCGTCACCTCGAAGCTGCTCAAGCCCGGCGCTAATAAGAGGATCGCCACGGTAGACAAGCATCTAGGCGTCGTACGTCTTTACCTCTTGCCGTCTATCCCTAGTTCAGACTGAACTGAACTGAAATAACTAACACAATATTGCAACATGAATAGGTATACTCAGGCATGGTCCCCGACGGCCACCACTTCGTCGACCGCGCGCGCGACGAGGCCCGCGCCTGGCGCGAGACCTTCAAAACACCCATCTCGACCTCGGACCTCGCCAGCCGCATGGGCGGCTACCTCCAAGCCTACACGCTCTACCAATCCGTGCGGCCCTTCGGCATCACCGCCATCCTCGGCGGTTTCGACTCGGAGCTGTCCACCCCCGTCGACGGCGAGGTCGGCTCCGGCCCCACAGTCGGCGCAGGCGGCAAGATAGAAGGCGCCCACGGCGGTCCCGGGCTGTACATGATCGAGCCTAGCGGGCTGTACTGGGGCTACTACGGCGCGGCCACAGGCAAAGGGCGGCAAGCTGCCAAGGCCGAGCTCGAGAAGCTGAATCTGTCAGAGGGCAAACTCGACCTCAAACAAGCCGTGAAAGAAGCCGCGCGCATCATCTACGTCGCGCAGCAGGACAACAAGGATAAAGAATTCGAGCTCGAGATGTCCTGGATCAGCAACGCCACGGGCCCCACCAAGGGCAGACATATGGAGGTTCCCCGGGATCTCCTCGAGGAAGCTGAGCGGTTAGCTAAGAAAGCTATCTCTGAAGACGACGAAGATGAAGAAGACGATGAAGAGGGCAAAGGAGGTGATGGAGATGATGACAAGATGGAAGAATAGAAATCGAACTTGATTGATTGGGGTCACCTTCTCAAGGGCACGAACAATGAACTCGGGAAGAGGAAGCGCAGGGGAAGCAAAGCAAAGCATATCAAGCTCTATAGTTGAGAGTAGACGGAGGGAGGGAACCAGGGAGCGAATGGAACTTGTATTATTAATACAACCAACCAACAGCCTGTCTGTCTGTGTGTCTGTTTGTCGTGGAGCGGTATTCTCGGATCAAACGAACCGAACCGAACCGAAAGATAATAGCATGCATGACGCGACACGACGCGACACGGCAAAGGAATGGAAGGATCATGATTAGAATGCGATGCGATGCGTAATAGATTGATTTCTTTCTGAGATCTACTATACGTCTTCTTGCTCTTGTTCTTGTTCTTGTTCCTTGTTTCTCTTCTTCTCCTGTTTCCACAAGTTCATATTCATATTCCTATCCCTATCCCTAATGCTCCTCTGTCTACTCTGCTGTTCTGTTCTGCTATGCTCCCATATGCTTGCTATGAAGGAAAGAAAAAAAAATAAACAATAAAAGAAATCGCCGTATGGCGGCCGCAATTCATGCGATGTATGCAATGCAATGCGATGCGTAATGCTGCAGAAGTGCGTATCCGTCTACTTGATCATAAAGTAAACGTGCTAAACCTCTAGGTAAGCTACCTGAGTTTGCTTGCTTTCTTCTTTCTTCTTCCATAGATAGATAGGAAAGACCTTTTTCAGGTCTGACTGACTGACTGAACAAGTTCACCACTCTTACATGGGAAAATGAACAATTTCTCAGCCCATAAATGGCCACGATGGCCCCTGTACAAGTCGCTTCGGACTCTTGGGTATCCTCAACAGCTCTCAACCGTACTGTCGAATCCGCGCACTTCGTTCGTTCACCTCCTGCAATCTTTCTCGTTTGACCCATGAAAAATCTTCGCGATACCTGCTCTCAAGTTGGTATGTCTCTCTTTCTCCTTTGTTCTCTTCTCTGCTCGTCTTCCCCAGCTCGTAAATCAAAACCACAATTTTTATATACAATGCCTATTACACATAGGCGGCAAACAAAGCCTTGAGACCATGCAACTCGTATCCGCCTTAGAAAAAAACAAAGAAAAAGTTGATACAGGTGTGGTTTCTCGAAGTTGTTGGCAGGGCAGGCTAGGGACCTCGTGGATGAATCAGTTCCCATCTCGGCCTGATGATTAATCATTACACGTTTTCTTCGTAGACCCAAACTGCTCAGTACGAGGCCATGCGTCGAGCAGGAGATCGATAGTCGCCGAGGATGGGCGAGTTACCGATCATCATGTTGGGCGATAGCTGCGCAGCAGCTCGTCCGGGCGCTGTGGGGGAATCGAACATCATCGGTTCGTGATTACCGCCAAACGCAAAAGTGTTGGCTCGCCCCAGGCATTTCCGCTTCTGTTGAAGCTTTCCCAATTCACGCTCACAGGTGTTGGCGTGCGCCTCGTTGTTCATCTCGACGTAAGCCTGGGGGTAACAGCGGTCTCGTTGCAGCTTAAAGAAGTCGCTGTATCCACCCTCCAGGATATATACTTCGGGATACGTCAGGCGGGGATAAAACTCGGCATTCGCCGTTCGGTCCTCGGCTCGAATGTGCCGGGCCATTCGAGGGGCACGGTGAACAGAGTACTCGCAATGGAAGATCAGTATCGTCTTGCCCTCCATAGGTGTCTCGAACAAGTGCCGGGCCAAGAGATCTTTATCGTTGTAGTTGATGGCACCATCAATATGGCCGCCCTCGTACTCGTACTCGAAGCGGCAATCAATGATTATCTTCTGATCGAAGGATGCATTATACTTCCCATCGAGAAGTTCCGTGAACGTGTCCCGAGAAATTCGCGGGATGCCGTCATTCTCTCCATCTGGGAAGAAGTGAGGTAGCAGCAAATCCTCTGATTCGTCGATATCGGCCACTGATTGCAACGTAGTCTGAGGAGCAGACTCCTCGGTTTTACCCTTGATGACATCTCCTGGATTTTCGAACATACTCAATGATCGACGGTACTGCCGACGCGGTCGGTTAAAGGGGTTAGAGGGGCGGCGGGCGTGACCAGCACAAGGCGACGCGTTATTGCGGTGCTCACGGGTGCCAGTCAAGCTGGCAAACTGAAGCTGCTTACGAAACGTCCCAGGGGCAACACTCGACGGACTGTTCGCTGTCGAGGGCCGCCGGTCCTGGGGTGGAGAGTCTTGGAAAAGTTCGGAAGGGGACAATTCCGATCCGGCGCCAAATTTGAACGACGAAACTTGACCCTCGGGGTGCAAGCGAGTGAGGAAACTGCTTTGCTCCGAATGTGTGCGTGATAGCAGGGAGCTGGTAGAGTGACCTTTCGTTCGAGTCAAAGACGGCCGCCGCAAACCAAGTCTCTTACGGCTACTATTCTCGCATTAGCCCTGCCGAAACGGTATTCCCCGTCACGAAAGTCCACACTTACTCGGTTACTGATCTGGGCACGTCCGACATGGAAGTCGATGACGGTCGTGCCATCTGAAGTGGAGACTCTTCCATCATGTCAAAGTCTGGCGACTGGATAGGGGTAGGTGATGTTATCTCGATCGAGGCTCCAAGTTCCTGTTTCTGTGGTAAAGGAGAAATATCCATTTCCTCTGGCGCTGGCCAGGGAGATGATGACACCGGAAGAGGGGGGGTAATGATCGACTCTAGTCACCAACGTCAGCATATTGCCGAGCATGTTCAACTGTAGTACTTACCTCGACCCATCATATTCGATGTGAAAAGAGCACGACGGGGCGTGGGAAACCGTGGGCTAAACATGTCAGTACCAAGCTCCTCCTATGCCACAACGCTCCTGCTAGCATACCTAAAGTCGTTATCTAACGAGAAATTCTGTGATAAATCGGCAGCTAGGCTAGTAGAAGGAGACGAGCCACGGACGGATTTGACGTTGAAATAATCTGGCTTGGCTCGCTGCAGCTGATCCCGAATACTCGGTCGACCTCGCCCAAAGATGTTGCCGGAACCGAAGGGGCCATTGGCGGCGAAGCAGAACGCAGGGGGGCCATGGGCTGCATGGCCGCGAGCGGTGAGGACGCCTCCATGGCTACGAAAGACATGGCTCGTGACCCGAGGATGGATGACTATAATCCTACTTGCCAATGGCTGTTTGGAATATGCTCAGTCATGCGTGTTGCTAACAAATGAGAGGCTGTTATCACAACTACGATATGCTCCGTCCTACTCTCTCGGAATGATGTAGGAACAAACAAGGAATAACCGAACCGTCACAATTTGTTGGGTACAAAGGCTCAAGCAGGTACAGACGGCTCCGCAGCGTAATGTTGTACAGACAATAGTTGCTTGGGCGATTAAAGCATGTGTTACATCAAGTGTATACAGCCGTGATCAGTTTGCTTCTCGGTCCGAAAAAAAATGGCGTAGGAAATGTTATAGCCGAAGGTGTTCCACTTTGATGTCGATAACTAGTCCGAATGTTTCCTTCAACTCTTTTTCTTTTAAGTGCCAATTTTCCAGGGGTATTTCGAAAAGACACAATTACAGAAATGAGGAATGGCGGTACAATGAATGTGTATGGTTGTCGACTTCCTTGCTGGGTCGAAATTCGTTTGCACTAGACTTGGTATTTAAGGAAATCGTAGTACTGCTGCTGGCGTAAAGAGAGAGGAAGAGCGAGAGGAGGAAGATCAGGTCGAAGTGCCGCTTCCGTGTGGACTATTCGAAGGCCGAATTGTCTTGCTGGCGGGTGCAATAACCCTGAATAAAATTGATTAAGGAAATGGGCCTGTGATCGTCTGTATATCCCCAATTCAGGTCAGTTGAGGATTGCAAGACTCAATCGATATCAATTTTGAGCTGCACAGCATATTCCTTGGCATACTATCAAACAGCCTGGAGTAATAAGCATGGCCATTGGGGAAGGTCAGGCAAGTGTAAGTAGGGTCAGAATTGGGGTCAGATGGGGGGTGGAGGAGGAGCAGGTTCATGACCGTCTCCCGTGTACTACATACCACAGAGCCAGAGAGAGAGAGAGAGAGAGAGCGAGCAAGGACAAGTTCGTGAATGCCTACGGAAGAGTGGTGAGGATTGTCGAGAAGCGGCACCGGGTTGCACCTTTTGTTGAAGATTGGGGGGGAGAGAAAGGCTTCACCTGTCGGCGACGGAAAGAAGGAGAGGCATGAAGGAGGTCAGAGGGGATAGCATTGGTTTTTGTTCTCCAGGCGAGGCACGGTGGAGTTTCAGTCCCAGGACCAGCCTACGCTTGCGCTGCACGCTGGTTGCGAGGGCGATGGGAGACAAGGTGTGGAGTAGAGGTCGGTCCTTGGGTGAGCGAGCGTTGCCAGGCAAAAGGCACAAGCCCCAGCAAGCAAGCAAGCAACCTCCATCCAAGCAAGCCGGCAAGCCCCAGCTGGTGCAAGGTACAACCGCACTTGGCAGCTTGTCTCCAGAGGTGGAGGTAGTTTAGGTACCTAGGTAGATACAAGGTAGATAGTAGTTGGTAAGGTAAGTAGATGGTAGGTACGTATCGCCGTAACCCCGTCACCAGTCGGTCCCGTCACTGCCCACTGCCCAGGGAAGCCCAGCTTGTACCTGCTGGAGCCAGTGTCGCAATTGGGGAAGGGCCTCTGATGATCGGTTTTGACTGGACACTCGCTCCCACCCGACTGCTGAAAACGGCAGGCAGCTTGGCGACAAGGCCATAATGCCAGGCGTCACTAGCGTTGTTTCCAGAGAGCCGTAACCGCCAGGGCAGATGAGCCTGGCTTTACTGTATTTATCCAACTGGGGGGAGCTTGTAACTCCCGTCTTCTCTCCCCTGATAATGCTCTCTATTTTGGGGCAGTTGAACCAGTAACACGATCCTACCCAGCTGTACCCAAGTGTGAAATATGTGAGGTATACTACAATTGGTCCATCGAAGCGAGGTACACACGGAAGTATCCAATCTCCTGCCGTCAAGTTTGTCTAATATCGTTGGAGCAGAAACATGCCTAGCACATACAAAATACTCAGTTAGCTAAAAGCAAAAGTAGCCTTATCAGTACTAGTCCCGTGGGACCGGTGTCGCGATCGCTATGCCGAAAGAGAACAGCCGCTATTCCCCATCAGCCATGTGCACACGGGTGTAACCACTGACGGCGCGTCTGGGTGACAAGTAATTTTATGCAGCAATTACATCATAAAACGACCGGGAAATACAAAGCAAAGTCCCAAGTTTAGGCGGTGAGAGAGGTTACCTGGAGCAACCCTGGAGCAACCCTGTAGCAACCACTATCCAAAAAGGTCTACTAATTACCATGTATTACGTGGTGGTTTTCCAACAATTACCAAATTATTCAAGTTATTCGAGTTATCGTGAGAGTAAAGCACAAAGACACGACATTGAGATGCGAGGAATATGCAAGAGACACGGCAAAAGCAGCTGGAGATTGGCAACCTGCCTCCATAGACCCAGAATAGCTGCTCTGAAAGAGCAAAAGGCTCACAACTAGTGAAATCAATGTGGAAACTGCTGAGACAGTTCATCCCATTAGAGACATATTGTACTGTGTGTGTTAGTAATATTCAGTTAGTATAAGTATCTACTGCTGGCCTACGACGACCGGGGTTTCAAATGGGTAACACAATGCTATTACCTACATTAGTACATAGTAGCGCAATTATTGTAATTCATCCTAGGCTCTCCTATCAACTGTACAGTATGTCGGAATTGATGATTCGAGCGTGTAGATATTAATATGCATCACCTGCATAGCTTCCCTCAGCCTCGAGAAGCGCCAAATTATTAAGGTATAACACATTTTGAATAATGTTGCATAGCATGACTGACTGGACCTCGGACTACCAACGACGACAGACTTGTAACGAGCGTAAAGCGTCTCGTCCCCCAGTAACGCATACTCTTACGTGAGAGCCAGCCCTTCAATTCTCCTTCAGGCAACGTGGTTAGCTGGGTTCAGCTTCCTCGGCACCACCATCGGGGAACTCGTCCAATGAAGCGAGCTCGCTAGGTATTCGATTCTCAGACAGGTCCTACACTACACGCGTAAATAATATCATTTCCGTAGCAGCTGCGCTAGCATACACACTCACTACGTAGCAAACTCTCTCTCTCTCTCTCCGGCAGTCTGGAAACCCCGGGCGCTACGAGGACCTCTGCTGATGGGCTGGGCTCCATTCCAGTTTCGCGGGTAAGGCCGTTCGTTCCTCATCGTCATCATCAATACATACAGTCCTAACTTTAGTTACTAGTTAGGCGAACGTAGACGCTGACGGCGGCCTCGAGATTTCCCGTATTCTCCCGTTGCGAGAATCGTGCTGACTGGACCGGACCGGACTGATGTGGAACAAGACAGGCGAGACTCGGGAGAACTGGAATGGCGTGTCTCTGTTCAGCAGATTATCTCAGATTATCCGAGTCCTTCGGGGCCACGTTTGGTCTCTCTTCGGCGAGACATAGTAGTATGTCTTTCATCAGTCAAGTCAAGTCAGTCGATATGCGCGCACGCACGCACACAGCACACAGCACAAGCACAGTATATACTGAGTCACGGTATTATACGCTAGGTATTGCACAGTTATGAAATTCAGGGTCCAAGCGAGAAGCGCAAAACCGAAAAAGAAGCTTGTCAAAGAAAACGGCCGGTTTCGAAAAAAGCAGTCGGCGTTACCTACTTAACTTACCTAGCCAGGGTTAGGTGAGATTGGTTGCTGGGGAGAACAAGCAAGCAATGCATAGTAGTATCTAGACGGGTCAAAAGTCCGCTTCCCGACAGGGCTGAAGCCAACAAGCAAAGAAAAAAAAGTCCTGCAGCTACCGAATCAGATACATGCTCGATGCTCTAACCGTGCCACGCCCCACTAATATTAGCTCACGAGAACGCTCACCAACATAAGTTGGTGCTGACCACCAATTTAGCCACCCCAGCAATTTAGCCACTTTGACCCTCTTATTAAAAACTTAAATATAACTATCAGTATTAGCTTATATCACTTAAAACTTTATATATAGCTAATAAAAATGGTCAAATTTATTTATTTTATTAAATTTTTTAATTTTTTAAACTTAGTATTATAAGTATTATTAATAGAATAATTAAAAGTAAAGAAAAATGGTTTTTAAATTATTATAAATCGAGAAATAGCTTTATATAAATA
>NPFG01000693.1:0-15890 GCA_002288965.1 Xylaria sp. MSU_SB201401
AAAATTATAATCTAAAAAAAAGTCCAATATATATATTAAAATATAAACTAAAGCAAAGAAATTTATTAAAATAATTAAGTTATCTAATATTTAAAAGAATAAAAAAGAAATCAATATTCCTTTTAATAAACAAATAAAAATACTTTTAATAAATAATTAGCAAAATATAAAAATAAACTCTAAAGCTTATCTATTTAGCTAATAGGATATAAAAGTACTTAATATTATTTATATTAGACTATATAGTCTTAGCTATATAAAATAAGTAACTAAACCCACACCTTTTATATACCCCCTTTTTATTACTTAAAAGACTATAAAGGGTATTAAAAAAGGATAAGTTATAATTAATTTATATTAATTTAATAAAGTAGCAGTTTTTAACTAATATCTTCTACCTTTATAATATAAAATAATTAATAGCTTATTTAAAAAAAAGTATATTATTTATATAAATACTATAGTTTTTCTATTAGTTTAAAGTATACCTAGCCTATAAAGACAAGTTTATAATAATAAGTCTATATAATATAAAAAAATTTAAAATAACTATAATAGGTTTTTAAAACACTTTAATATATACTTAGCATTTTATTAACAAGTTTTTCTGCTTATACTTGCATTTTATTAAAAATTTTATTAATAATATTATTATTTTCTCTATAACTTTAAATAATATATCTCCTATTTTAAAATAGTATTTAAGTTATTTAAGTCTAAAAATATAGTAATTAACCTAAAGAAGTCTTTTATTAGTTATTTTTTTATTAAATTTCTTAAGTTTTATATTAATATCTTAAGATTATCTAATATAGCCAACTAAATAAAAGTATTTAACTAATTAGCCTTTTTAAAAAACTTGTAGACGCTTAAATTTTCAAATTGTATACTTATAGCTATAAAACTGGTAAAGTTATTAAGGTTTTTATACATGGATTTTATATGAAGTTTAAAGGTGGCCAGAGTGGTTGCGATATTACGCCCCTAACACTCAACACGCATTATGGGAGGGTGGCATCATTTGACCAGCTGTCAATCCAAAGTATGGTTGTAATATCAAAATGATATGTGTATTAGAGGGCGTTTATGTAACCCAGACCTTTCGGGAATTCGTCCCAAACCGACATTATATTTGCAAGGCCAGGATATATTCTGACCTAATAAACTCGTGTCTATCTCTGCGTCTTCCCCGACCACTCAATTACCACCAAGCTCACTATCTTCCTGTCTTACTCTCCATGTGTGGCTGCCATGGATCATTCGTCAGAGTCTAAACTCACGATCCTCGAGGTGGCTCATTTGGGTTATACCCTGTCGAAAACAATTTCAATGGCGTGCTTCACATTCCTCACGGCACCCTTCAGAGACGAATCTGGCCACAACTCGTCTTCAAACATATAGCTCATGCCGCATTACGTACTTTGAATGAAAATGCAACCGCAAGACAGATACAGTAAGTTTCCCTATAACATAAGCACGGCGCTCTCTGAATGCTCCTAAAACGCGCTTAGGGCTATCAATCCACCTACAGTGGAAGCGTATAGCAGCTTTTCTGAAGCGCACGGCTTTACACCGAACATAATGAATCTTCCAACCACGTCGGGGAAACTGCTGTGGCTGGGTAGCCGCGAGTTTTCTTCCATGGTACCAAGAATTTATTTTTATTTTATTGGAATTGTGCCGTACCCCTCCTCCTTCCCGCTCTGTCATCTGAATTTCTCCATTGGACCCGAGATCTTACACTAAGAACACAGGTGGTGGCTATGTCTACCCCGCCACTACGCAACTGCAATGGTGTTGGGATCTCAAGGAGCGCAGTATTCTTGGGGCAGATTTCGCAGTTGCCTTTCTGTCTTATAGCTTGGCACCTGCTGCTCGGTATCCGGTCCAGCTTGCTGAGGCGGTGGGTCTACTGTGATACTTGACTGATAAAGAGGGCAAGAACCCGGGGAAGGTACGTGATAGTCTTCGCATATCCGAGAAAGCAGCCTCATGACGTCGTGATAGATCGTAATCACCGGGGACTCTGCTAGAGCACAGCTATGTCTTGCAGTCGTTTCTCATTTGTTGCATCCTCACACATCCATTGAGCGGCTCTCACTGTCGTCTCCACTCGCTGGTTTGGGACTTGTCAGCCCCTGGACAGGTCCTACAGTTACAGCGAACTCTGTCAAGCGCAATGCTCGTCGAGATGTAGTCAACAAGGCAATACTCGAGAAGTGGGGGGCGTATGCAGCCGGCAGCGCCGCCCAAGACGAATACAACTCGCCATTGACAGCAAAACCCGATTGGTGGTCTGGCATATTGACTGTAGTCAACACCATTCTCGTGATAGGAGGGAAGGGTGAAGTCCTTTTCGACGATATCGAGGCACTTGTAGATAAACTCAAGGTGAGACGATATCTATCTTGCTACCTATTTTCTTATTCAGTCATTCGAAACATAATTGCTGACCGATGAATACTGGCGTAGCCCTCAGCACCTAACTTGGAAGTCATCTATTTGGACGAGACACATGATCCGCTTACGTTGGATCCAATTCTTCATATAAAGGAGGAATGCGAGTCGTCGAAAGTTCTTAGGTCTTGGGTGATCCCAAGATTCATTGATTGAAGTACGACTACCATACGCATTCAAGCTACACAAGCCTGCTAGACTATTTCTCGTGATTCAGCCTACTCCTTTAGGGTAGTCGCAATTAGAAAGAGGGGCCAATGTGGCATCCGGCGATCCCTTTTTATTGAGTGTGGTAACTGTAGGGCAATACGAACTAATACTCTGGTGTGGGTTTGACACACATTGCCAATGAATGCATGTAGTGTTAAACTAGAGTCTGGCCCCACGAAACGGACCACCCCCCTGAAACGGGCCACCCCGATCCCAAAAACAGCGTTTAATCGCGAACCAACATAACACATTACTAAATAGGTCTATATTTTGTTATTTAAGCTAAATACATATATTATATCTTTTATTTGGCTTTGCGTGTTATTTTCTGTTAATTAACCGCCTGGTGCCTTTGCTAGCAGTGGCTTAGCTTTTAGTTTAGTCTTCGGCAGCCGCCCTAGCCCTTTTAATAGCTTTTATCGAGTAAAACGGGTTATTTGGGTCTTTTTTTACTCGTTTCTAACGTTTTAGCTGCAAGGCTTTAGGTTAGCCTTTAAAGTCTTTAACCTTTTATTTTAAAATAGCTGCTTTACTAACTAGTTAATTAAGTATTTTACTAGCCTTTTTAAATAAAGCTATTAGGTTATAAATGCTTTTATATTTAGTTTATAGGTCTAATACTTGTTTTTAAAAGTCTTAAAACCCTTTTAAAGTAGTTTAAACCCTTTTATTAGGTCTAAAAAGCTTTAGTTGCAAAAAAGGGTTTAAAGTAGTAAGTCGGCCTTTATTATTAATGATTTTTAAATAACTAAGGGGTTTTATTTAGTTTAGCGGCTATATTCTAGCTTTTTTAAAGTTAGTTTTAATATTTTAGTTTATTAAACCCTTTTCTTAAGCGTTTTTATAATATTATAAAACTATTATATTTAATATTTTCTTACTTTTTTTAATATGCTTTGCTTTTTTAATATATATATAGCTATTTATTTTACTTTAATATAAAAAGGGGCTTTACCAGCCTTTTTAAGGTCTAAAATAACTTTAACTAAGTAATTCTTAAGGCTAGGACTTAAAAGTTGTTCTATCTTATAGGCTGTCCTTTTATTAAGCTAGTTAACAAGTCTAGCGGCTAAAGTGATCTTTAAAATAGCATATATTCTGGCTGCAGCCTTTTAGGACATCTTATCTTTAACTGCAGCCACTACTAGGTCTATTCTCTCTTTGCGATCTGCTATATTTTTTATTTTTCTAATTTTTTGGGATTATTTTGGTTAAAAAATGGATGTGTAAGGTGTTGGTTTTGGGTGGCCCGTTTCAGGGGGGTGGCCCGTTTCGTGGGGCCAGACTCTACTACTTCTTTTCTTCTACCTACAAATATAGAAGTGTTAGTATTGAAGTACCCAAGATTGGAGATTTTGGAATCTGAAATTGGGATCTCCCACACCACGCCCGCCCCACAGAACAGAGACCTTCACTATTACCTTATGAGATATCATTTATCGTAGCCACCGTTGTGGCCTCACCACTAAGTTATGGCAATAGAAGGGCGGAGCTGAGTCATATAACTATAAGCAGGCTACTAGTGCGACTAGTTATATAAAGGCGGCTCTTCTGCTACAGCAGGTCACCTCATTCCTTCTTTTCAAAATGAGATCTTGAAAGCTGCCACTAGCGTCAAGTATTGAGGCTAACACTAAGAAATGTGAAAGACAGGCGACCTTGACATGTCCTGAGCAGTCTGGTGATTGTTCCATGTGACATCGAATGTATAATTGAACCCCTCACCAACCCAACCGTCATCAACAGCCTCGACGGGCCAATCGAATTCTCCACCCTTAAGCGAGGCAGTTCCTGTTATCAGGTTAGAGGCTAAGGTCATAAATGACTAACTACATATACCACGGACTATGGGTTACTTACGCAGCGTGATAGCCCTCAGGTCATTGTACCAAAATCCAGGCACACCGAAAACCTCATTGGGAGGTGACCAAGTCAAAGAGTTGTTGTAGGCTACCAGGCTGAACCAGAGTTCGTCATTCTCCTGGGTGACTGGCTTCCACGTCACGGGCAGCTCGGAGCCAATTTTGAAATCGGCGCTGAAGTCGGTCGTCCACTCAAATGTAAGTGCATCGGCGGTCATAGCCAAGCCGGCAATAAGAGTCGGGATCGAAAGTAGCTTCATGGTTGTTGCTGGCGATTTGTTGTTGTTGATGAACTGGGTAGAAGATATTTCAGCTTGATGGGTGGGAAGAAAAACATTAATGCGAGAGAAGATTTGCTCTTATATTTCTTTTTTTTTCTTCTCGGTATTCTCATCTGTTCAATATTCACTGTTCAAAGGCCTTTCAGTACCATCTCTAAGCCGTTTATTATGCCATGCTTACGAAAAACCTCGTATTAAAAGCTATTACAGGGCAACCGCTATTTTCTCACCTACATATGGGCTATACATGGGGGCACGTCAGTAAGCTAGTATATTAGACCTATTGTAATTCTTTCTAAATCGGGTATAGCCTCCCGAGCCCCTTGTTCTTCAACCAAGTAACGGCCGGAGATTTCTTGAAATCCTTCGGCTTTCGGAGCGTTTTTCGGGCCTGCGCCGAATGGGATGAGGTTATACAGTAGCAAAACCCTAGTAATGGCGGAGATGCGATTATGAATACCTAAAAAATCACATTTTCATTAAGAGGTCATCGATTAATAATTCACTTTATTATTGCCATATGCGAATCTCGCCTAATCGGGGCGCATTACGGGATTTAAGATCAAAGGTTCCCACAAAGCGGAAGTTCCCACCTTGGCCATTAATGTCCATAAAATAGAAAACGCTCTACCTCGTACTTCCTGTTTAATACTAGCGAGAATTCAAAGTTCTACTACGTAGATACGAAAACCCAGTACCGGCTTAGGTCAAAGTGCGGGGTTTAGCTACAAGGATCAGAGCTCACTTTTAACGCAAGACGACTTTGAAGTGAATAAATGCTTCACTTTTCATATATACGGGGTATATATAGAGCATGAAGCCTTTCAACTCTAAGACGTAATGGGTTTACAAGGCAGCAGCCTTGACCACACTTACATTCTAATATTTCCAATATCCTCTTTTATCATTTCCGTGTATTCAGAGGATTATGTAACTGTCTAAGTCGGGTTAAAGTGTGGCTCTTGGATGCTAGCACCCTGTTAACATCTGAAGTAGTTGTCTAATTGTTGGTGTCGGACAGGCCTAAGTCGGTTACCGACTCATGTTATCAACGAACAAGGATACAAGATACTTTACCAAGTGTGATGCTGCTGGTGCTATTCATCGAGCACTACGTCGCCGCAATCTCATGCTCGAAGCGGTTTACCATTATTGAATTAGAACAGCCCGCGGAATGCGCAAAGCCTAACAGCCTAACAGCCTAAGTGCTACGCCAACATCAACAAGGGTTGTGACAGGCAGGAAGGTGCCACACATCTTGAAATTACCACCAGTCATCTTCGCCGGAATCTTGATAAAGCAAGGAGTTACCAAATGTGGATGCGCACGTTCCGGGCGTATTTTCTGCACTTCCACCCAGGCAGCATTATCAGCCGGCCACTTAACTCTTGAATATAACCTAGCATTGATTTTGGAGCAGGAAACCAGCTGCCTCATCTTGCTGCTGGTTCGCGCCCTCGATGGGCAAACTGCATTTGGCGGCCAGGATAGTCAGCCACGAAAGAAATGGCAACTCTGTTCATGGTATGTGCTGTCCTGTTACTTAAGAAAGCCAAAGGTTCTCGGTCCTGGAGGCTTCAGAAACCACCTTATAGGTAATTCGCTGGTGCAATTTATAATTACTGTGGAAGAAAGACCCCACCGGCCCAGAGAAACATTGCTACGGGTATCCTCCGATTTGGCAGAAAGCCCCGTCACGTAGATCGGAACACCCAGCACCGGGCCGTCACTCCAAAACGTGTAACCGTCTCCGAACCCATAATTTTATTGCGGCAGCCATCATCCTCCCAATCGGGCTATTTTCGATCCTCAGTGCCCAGCGCCTTTCGCCAAGTGACAACCGAACATCTGAAGCCATGTTGTCTTCCTCTTCGACCAAATACCAATACAAACCCCTCCCAGGGGATGGTGGTGAACACATCCGCATCGCAACGATCAACCCGGGTTGCTTTAACGACGACATCCACGTCACCCTTCGCGTAGAGCGGTTTCACGTGGACGAGAGTCGTCTGGCTTACTCACTTAAAGCCGACGGCCACCTCCCAAAGTACGAAGCAATATCTCACTGCTGGGGACCGCCAGAGGAGGCTGGTCGCATTTTCTTATGCGATGGTTTGCCACGATCGCCTGAAAGGATCAGAGACTGCGGAGAAAAGGAGGGCAAAGCAGATCAGGATGATGGGTATGATATATGGGACCGCTAGCTACCTGCTCGAGCGAACCCTCGTCTCCGCGCCACGACACTCGCGCTATGAGGATCGCCCGCGCGACATGTGGATTGATGCCATCGTATCAACCAAGACGATGCGATCCAAAAGGGTCCGCAAGTGGCTATTATGGGGACACTGTTCTCTCAGGCTGCCGGCGTGGTTGTCTGGCTTGGACCTGCTGCCGATGGTAGCGACAGGGCAATGGAAATCGCACAGAGGTGGGGCTCACAGGTCGATTATAACCTCTGGACGGACACTATCCAACCGTCGACGCGCCTTATCCCCGGGGCACGAGATGAGAAGATGGCTGACATGAACACCCCGCTCAATTGCAATGGTACGGATTCGCTTACCGACTCTTTTGTCGCGAATGGTTCGTTCGACCCTGGGTACGTCAAGAGATGATACTCTCCAATGCGAGCAAGTCGAGCGTCCAGTGCGGATTCGCAGTCATGCCGTGGCAAGTGTTCAGAAACGCTTGGGGGGCTCTACATACGAAGCACATGTCGGATGATGCCGATTTCGGTGCCAAACTCGAACACCGCATGTATCAAATATATGAGTTTTTGGCACAACCACCACAGCTCTTTGTGCTGGCTTCGGCATTCGTTTGCTGCGACACAGTGCCTCGACGCGCGGGATCGCATCTATGCCGTCTGCTCAATGCTGTCAGATGATAATATTCAAGAAGCTATTAAGCCTGATTATACTAAGGCAACCATCGAGGTGTACCAAGATGCGACCATGTCCTATCTTCGCAGGAACCTCAGTGGTGATATACGTATCCTGGAAGACTGCCGGTTGCACTCCGGCTGGGACGGTCCCAGTTGGGTTCCGGACTGGTCGTATGCCGACGGCACCGACATAAGTCTAGATGACAGGGGAGCCTCGGGAAACATATTGCCAAGTAGGAAGGCGTAGGAACTCGTTGAGCCTGGTTTGCTTCGATTGCGCGGCGTCGCTGTAGCGAAAGTCACCGAAGTCTACCCACTACGGAGTTTGAAAGAGATTCAGAGCGTACTTGTGTGCGAGAAGCGAGCAATGGACTACCCCCATCCGGACGAAGAAAAAGTTATAGATGCCTAAGTTCGGATTGTTTGTAACGGCCGTTACAGGGACAGTGATCTTACCGTAGGAGCGAGGTGCCGTCCTCTGCTCAAGACAGTGAGAGAGCACTTACTTCAACTCCAAGCGGGAGGCTCAGAGGCCGGCACAGCCGAGGTTCCAGTCTGGTTGGGGAGGACACTCACTGGTCGGGTTCTGCTACATGTTGATTCTAGTCTTATTGGCTTAAGCGACGGCCAAGAATGTGTCCAGCCAGGTGATGAGATTTGTGCTATCTTCGGATGTCATCGCTGTATCGTCCTCGGCCTTTACGCAGCCAGTGCGGTCGTCAGCATCGAGTGGTGGGCCGTTGTAAACTGGAAGGAGCGAATCTTGGTGAAAGCGTACCGGGATCACTTTCACCCAGCACGCGCGATGTGCGGGCCCAGGTCACGGTCGGAGTGTCGGACAAGCAGGATGGGCGTTTCAAGATGACCTCACTGGCGAAGTGATTCGCGAGGAACCCCGGCTTCTTAACCTTGGTGTTAATCTCGATGAATATCGACGGGACCTGGAACAGCACAAGTTTCCGTGGTTATGTGTGGATCCTGACATCCTCGAGAGAAGCCTGGATGCGAGGCGCATGCATGTCCAAGAATATACTCTTGTCTAGACTAGCAGTTTAGAGTCAGTTTCAGAATCGCCATACGCTCAGCAAACATGGAAAACAGTAGTAGAAATAACTGACTGAAAGTTGACTTTAACAGAAAAAAAATAATGCATTAACCATACTGCGTGTCATCACTTATGCCTGACAAATACATGGGCTATCCCTTAGACACCCAACTCAACTACAACGTGCCGATATCTCGCATATGCAATTAAACAGGGGTAATCGACTAATTAAATCACCAAAATTCAGATAATGCGGAGGCCAGTGTACGTTGTAATTGAGTTGGGCGTTTAAAAGATATCCGTTAAGACTCTACTTCCGTTAACTAACGTGTGCTAATATCCTAAAAGACACGTTAAGGTTTTATATTAATAATTATAGTAGAGAATTATAATTAAGCAGGGTTACTTGTATATATATAGAAAGCATATTAAAATAAAAGTAGTTTTTGTTTTTTATAAATGCTAATTAAAATTATACTTTTTATTTAAATTATTATAGCTAGCTTTATTAAGCTTTAAAGCTATATACACTTAACGCATCTTTTAATTAGATTAGTTACTTTTCTTAGCGGTACCCTGTAATAAGAAATTTACCTATAAGGTATTTATCCTTTACCTTTAATAACTTTATCAGTTTTATAGCTATAGACCAATGATTAATATATTTGAATTCCTTACCTTTTAACAAATTAAATGGTGTTTCCTATAATTTTATAGCTATTTTATTTATAGAGATATTTAAAACTACGTTAAAATAATCACTGTAAAAACTATTTCTAAAGATGTATATACTAAATAATCTTTAAAAAAATAAAAAGAAATTAAATTATAAAAGCTTATTAAATAAGAAATCTAAATATACCAATTATTAGTTTATAGCTATAAAACTAGTAAAGTTATTAAAAGTAATAGGTAAGTACCTTGTAAGTAAATTTCCTATTATAAGATGCTGTTAAAAAAGTGTCTAATCTAATTAAGTGGTTAATCTAATTAAAAGATGTGTTATATTTAAATATACCCTTTTATATACGTCGTATATAACATTTATTATATAAAATATAAAACTTAAAGCTATTTATATATATTATACCTAATTTAACCTACTTATTTACTTATAATATAAATATTAAAATTATTAAATTAATAACTTTTTTATTTTTATATCCTTTTTACTAGATAATTATAAATTTAATTTATTTATATATCTTTTAATATAAAAAGTTAATAATATTAAAAGCGTTAAAGTAAATGTTAAAAATAATTACTTAAGTAAAACAGTTAAAATATTATCATTTAATTTAATTAATAGGTGAGATTATTTTTTTAAAAAATTAAATTAACTAAAGTAAAACTACTTTTAATTTAGTGGAATTTGTATAGGTAGCTAAGTACTAATGCTAATTGCGATTCCTTGCCGTAATTGTTAATATAAAACCTTAAAGTGTCCTTTAGGATAATGGCACACGATGGTTGACGGAAGTGGAGTCCCAACGGGTACCAGGGTACACAGTTATACAGGTAGGACTTCAGACTTAGACCAATAATTATAACCTCTGAATGGAAGGATCACTATGACCCTCGGTGAGAAGCATCACCAGATCACTAAGTTCTACAGGAGTCGGTATAGATAGAGTAATCTTGCTTTAAACTGATTGTAGATTTCTTCCATTCCCTTCTCATCTAATCCTCCATTTATCAGAATATGTCAAGATCCAACATGAACGCGCCCCTCTTGTCCGCTTCTGCAATGGTCTCGCATGTTCTAGCCCTCTCCAGCCTGTCCTCGGTAAGTAGATACTCGGGGGGTAAATCAATCTGGTCCGCCAATCCAACCCCGTCCTTGTTCACAGAAATCATCATACGGACAACTGCCTTGGCACAGAGGGCCGCGTTAGGCATGCCGCCGCCCGAGTACCCAGCGCACAGCCAGAGCCCTTCTCCTCCACCAGCACTCTTCGGTACGGGACCTACCCACGGCCAACCGTCACGCGAGTATCCCATGATGCCTGCCCATTCAAACGTTGGCTCGAGATCTTGCTTCGGTAAGTGGATGCCATGCTCGTCTTGTGCCCTCCCTTCCTCGCGTATTGAGAGATCTATTAAGCCACTTAGCTCACCTCTTAGATACTGTACCACTGGTTCGTCTATGATGCTGTCATCCCACGCGCCGAGTCCGTGGCCGTTTGCACGGATACGTCCGCCACCATAAATTAGCTCCGCGCCTGGCGGAGGTCTTTGTACCAGGTAGTCGTCCCGGCGGTCTACGAGATCTGATACGAAATAGAACGTGTGTTCGATGTTTAGCGGCCCCTTGGCGGGCTGTGGTGGTGGCTTGAGACTAGATACCTGACCCTTAACTGGAACGATGAGATCTGTAAACTGGGGAAGTAGGTGCGAAGTATATGCATTTGTAGCGAGGAGAACATGGTGGGCAGAGATGTCGCCACGGGACGTGCGAACTGCCCAGCCTCCAGGGACTGCCTTGTTGGCACCAAGGTGCCAGCTGGGGAATTCCACCGGTACGTCGACCCTTCTCAAGCCGGTAGCCGGAGTCTTTGTCTGTAGATTGAAGCCGCCACCCGCCAACAGGCGTTCCAACACAAAGGCAACAAGCTTGTAAGGCCAGAGGCTACCGGCATTCTGTTGTACGATGGCGCCTTCGGCGGCACCGACTCGTAAGCCCTCCAGTGTCAGCTTCTTCATCTCACTGTCCAGTAGGTATGAAGATTGTTCGCTATTCCCTTTTGTTACAACTGCGATATTTGCACCAATATCTGGATGCTTCTCCTGAATCTCCTCGATAATTTTCTTAGAGGTATTGAAGAGGTTCAGAGAGTAGTAGCCGTGTACGCCAGTTGTGACATGCCAATCGCAAGGAATCGAGTGCGATTCAATGAAGGCTTTCAGGTAAGAATACGTTCTATGTTCAAAAGCAGCGACGTGCGGCGGAGTGTTATAATATGCCGGCTGGCAGTGACCACCATTCTACATAACTGTTAGCTCTAGAGGTTTCAGAGGGAGGAGCGGCCATGTTTCTGCATTAGAGCAGAAGAATCGGTGCGGCACCCCCAAGATTTCCCATGGCCATCGAGAAATCAAGTTACCCGGAGAGTGGTAGGAATACCATGCGCCATCACACCACTCGTAGGTTGCACACCCTCACACCACCTCAATGTTACCGGATCGCGCAACTACTACCCGGGCTGCAATTGATACTTTCCAGGACACAGGAAGAACTTACTCTTCCGGTAGCGCCAGAACACGCCTCTCTCGCCTCAAGCATGACGATGTTCAGGTTGGAGGCCTTTTCCTTGAGGCAGTGGGCTGCGAAGGCGCCAGTAATGCCGCTCCCAATAATAACGACATCAGCAGCTTGGGGCAGGTCCTTCGTCGTACGGTGGCCAGGAAGGATCTCAGGCGGCTCTGTAAGCCAGTAGGACTGGCTTGGATTGTTAACTGGAAGCCCAGCTAGACTGTTCGTTGAGCTGTGAGCCGCCATGAGTACCTATGATGCTGCGTGATCGTGTGGGCCGTAAAACGAGCAAATTCCTAGAGCGCGCGCAAAAGCAATGCCAAAAGTAGATGCAGCGCAGTTAGTTGAGGCTTATATCAAGTGTAGTCGTTGGAAGGTATTTGTCTGAGGAATTAACGGCCTGGCATTGCTTACACGAACAAATCTGTGGTTTATATCCGTACTGCAGGCGGCTGGCGAGGAAGATTTAAAGGGCCACGCGGTGGTGTGTGTGGTAGTCATACCCTACCCAATGCGAGGCTTTGGCGTCGTAATGCATATTTTGGCCCCCCATGTCAGCCTGTGTGACCGACTCAAGTCTCCAACTGTTTGTCCCGGAGCCAGGGTCAGTTCGCTCGGTTCCCAGGCTACCGACTCTCATTTCCATATTTCCAGTTTTATGTCGCTTTTGTGCTTTCGATGTATCGCTGGGCATGATCGCAACCGACCAATTGCTGGTCCAAATCTAACCAATAGCGTCTGAAAAAGACTATTGACGAGCACGTAAGGGTTCGAGCTGAGAGAGGCGGGGTCAACAGACTACGCTTAAATCGAGACTCGCCGACGACGGTCCAGCCCTGTCAAATGGACCCCGTCACCGTCACCGGCTTGGTGTCCTCAATCGTTCAACTTATTGAGGCAGCCAAAAAGGTGAACGATATCTTCCAGACCTTCAAAGATAGAGACAAGGAGCTTTCAGCGTTGCGGGACGACATCGCTGCTTTCATAGAGGCTCTTTGCGGATTCGACCGAATCCTGCGGAGCCGCAATACGATACACCGCGTCTCTAGCCCTGCCCTCGAGGATGTGCTGAGGAATTCTATGGAGATCGTTATCGAGCTCAGGGATTGGCTGTTGCAATTATCGACCTCGACCCTGTCTGCCGTGCGGAGAGCAAAATGGGTCCAGCACAAATCCGCTCTTAAGAAGTTGCATGGCAAGGTAAGGGAGAAGATAGCCATGCTGCATACGTTTCTATCTATCACGCAAGCGTAAGAACATGAAAACCCGCGCAATTCCTCCGTTAGCAAAGCTGATCTTCGGAGTAGCGAGACCTTCTTGGCTGTAGCGAGCCAGTATCCAAGTTTCATGGTATCCGAATCCATGCTCCAGGAGGCGGCAGTAGAAAGCGAAGCAAGCAAAGACAACCCACCGACCCTTCTCGCTTGTATGTAGCCCTCGCCAAAGGGCACACGAGAAAGAATAGCATGAGCTCGGACAGAGGGGGCAGCGATGTGTCAGATACTACGTCGTGCATGGAACAGCTCTCTGTCTTTAGCTCGGCCGCTAACATCGAGAGTTCGATCACCTTTAGCTCATCGACCTCAACTCATGGCCTAGGTGGTAAAGACACTGACACGGAGAAGTCGTCTCTTATGACGAGCAACACCCCTCAACAGGTAATGCAGCCGGTCTACTAGGATATTTTGTTCTGCGTCGGTCATGCCGCTACAATTGTCACTGCGTATGCCATGAAGAGACGACGGAGAAGCCACAGCGTCGCTTTGGACACTCGAAGCCTCAGAAGATAGCATGTACCGATCCTATCTGCTTGGGGAATGAAGTGGTGCTGAAAAATTCTAAAGAGCATTCGTCGTTATTGCGCTCAGCTCTTTCCCGAGCCACGTCGGCGAGAGTGATTCAAGTGCGATATGACTTTCAGTTATTCTGAATGGTCTTAATGGCTCTAATGCCTTACGTTACGTAAACCACGGCAATCTCTCAAAGCTGAAGGAATGCATCGAGTCAGGAGAAGCCACTATATGGGATGCAAGCCTCGATGGCTGGTCACTACTTCACGTAGGTAAGCCAGTCTCTAGCATTCTGTGAACGCTTTTCAATCGTACCAGTATATTGATCTATTATTAAGGACGCCTGCGGATTTAGCCGTGTTGAAGTCTATAGGGAAGATGGAAAACGGATCCGAGCAAGAGGTCGTGAAGATTTTCGGCGAGAAGGATGATGTACTGGCCGATCTCGAATTCAACCCTATCCACCTCTGCGTATTGAATATACCTGGGTACCAGCATTCCGAAAGACCGTCATTGAAAGAGTATGTATGGTCAACATTTTAAGAGAATTGCAGACTCGCTAATAGAGCCTAGGCTCCTGGAATTCGTGGATGAAGCCAATAACGCGCCAGTTAGCGCCGACTGGTCACAGTAGAAGCGAAAGTTCCAAACTAGGTCCTCTCTTTTCGCAGGAATTCTCGAGTAATTTTCGAGCCTTGGCATTCGACAGTCCGAAGGAAACCAAAATTATCCACAACCTAATTGATGAGAATGATAAAAAATTCCATTGGATGCTGCTGCACTGGGCCGCCTATTCGGGCCACGTTAAGCAAATGCGCACCCTAGTTAAATACGGCGCCAACTGTAGCATTCTCTTAAATCTCGGGACTAAGCCCACGCACCCCTCAACGACCTAGTCTAATTGCGACCCGCCAATTTTCAAAGCCATCGCCAATCACACCCACCACCTTCTATAGCTAATATCTTAACAACTAATAGACTATATTTATTGCTTATAGCAGTATTATAACTATAATATAATCCTATACCTCTTTATTACTTTTAAAACTTAATTCCGTTGCTTTTTTACCGAGATTCTCTATAGTTTCTACAGGGGTCTGTTTTTTAACTGCTTTAGTAATACCTTTGCTTATTAAGACCGTATAAAGGCTAATAAACAATTTATCTAGGTTTAGAACGACTCTTTTATATTTATAAGGCCAAATAGCTTTAATTTAAGCCTCTAACTTGTTATTTTTTTATATTAATTTAGCTATTTTATAGTCTAAAGATTAAAGCCTTTGCTAACCTTCTAAAATAGTATATAAGAGGTAGCTTTATTAAAGCCTAATATATTAAACTTTATAGTATCGGTAATTATTTTTAGTTGCCTTAAATTATAAGGTATAGTAATAAATATAAGTGCAAAAATATTATAAAAATCTAGTATTTTTTCGCGTTAAAAAGGCGTTTTTCCCGGGTTTTTTTTAGTATCCTATTTACCCTACCTTACTAACTATAATTATAACAGCTTCCGGTAATTATAAAGCTATATTCCAGTAGCCTTAAACCTAGCCATAATGTTTTTAAGCGTTATAGCCTTTACATATACTATCGTAAAGGCTTCGAGGAATTCTACCTTCCCAGGCTAAAACTTATAGCATTTAGCACAAATATCTATTAAAAGCCTTTTATACACCCGTTTTACTACCAAAAACAAGCCTAAATCGCAAAGCTATAAAATATATAATAAATAGGCTAGTAAAAAGGTTAGCTATATGCGATTTAAAAAATATTCTATTATAAATTTAATAGTAATATACTATTATAACTATTAAAAATTAATAGCCGCTACTTATCTAAATTAAATAGCTTTATATATAAAAGAAATACCTCTTTAAGCTATTAAAAGGCTATTTTTTAACTAGTCTAACCTTTTAATAAATAAATAAAGTGCTAATTATAATAAATACTATTTAGCTAACTTAAAAACTATTAATTTTATATAAACTAGTTAATAAAAATAATAAATAGTAATATTACTTTTTAATAATACTAATAGCTATAATTATTATAATTAATTTAAGGTTTTATAATCTTTTTATATAAATAATCTTTTTATAAGCCTT
>NPFG01000694.1:0-15800 GCA_002288965.1 Xylaria sp. MSU_SB201401
TAGCAGAAGGCTTCGTGCAAACTGCCCCAGAGCGGATACAAAATGCGCCCATTGCCGGAGCAGCGGCGCCACCACCACCGGCACGACCTGCCCAAGGAGTGCCTGCGCCAACACCAACGACGAGAATGAGGACAAGGCAGAAGCCAATAAAGAAGCCGATGGAGAGGAGACGAAGGACGTCCGGCGAAAGGCCGTGTACGCCTTGAGCTCGGCCGTCCGCAATTATCAGCCTGCCATGGACGTGGCTGCCGCGGAGCTGAGGCGGCAGGGCCATGGCGAGCACGTTGGCGAGGAAGGGAAGACTATCGATGCGACGGATATGGATGCCGTTGACACGGTCATCAGCGGATTGAAGGAGAAGGTTACGAATGCGTGATTTGCACAGCAATCATCAGGGATGGCTGTGATCATTAGGCATTGTTTAAGGGCTTGTTTGATGACTTATTTCAAAGGGGGCAATGAAAGGCAAAGGTCGACAGTCTAGGAACTGCATATCTCGGCGTTGGTAGGCGTCTGGGTTGTAGGTAAATTGCAAAATGATAGGAAGCCGGAACGGACCGCACTTTCTAGAATCCCAGATCTTTATTTTACAAGGTGTTAGTCATCTTAATCTAGTATTATTGCAAAACTTCATAATGAGCAATTGTGATATTTTACAGCTTAAATTATACACTCTACGTATCTTTCCGGAGCGCCTGTCTATATACAAGGGAGAGGCCAACAATACGCTTGAGGGTACATGGTTTGAGGTACAGAGCTGACCATCGCAGAGAACACAAGCTGCTGCAATTAATCTACAAGCTTTCCGTAGAAGGGAATGCCCAACGCCTTGCACAGTATCCTTGCGTGTCTGTCCGACTTGGCTGTGGTCTCCAAAGTGATGCGGCAGCCAGGGATCATTTTTGACGGGTACATCTACAGGGCTAGTTAGCAATTGGACATAGTATGTAAATCAAACAACAAGAAAACAGTTCAACGGCTTACATTATAAGCGGCTTCCACCTCCGGGAAATGCTGCATGTCTTGTGGCTCAAGACCGAATTGTATGTTGCCTGTGCTGTCTCCCGTAGTTCCTGTTCCGCAAATGTCAGTGTACGCTCGCAGATTGGTAAGACAAATGTGACGTGAATTCTTCACGAACCTTGGATACCCTTCCACTCCTTGATTTTAGGGAACACGAGGTTCACCATCTTATCGACAAACTCGTAGGCTTGGTTGCCGAATATCGAGCATTTTACACCCGACTTGTCACCCTTGACTATACCCCATTGCGCGACACTCGACTTGGTGAATGTGGTCTTTGGCCGCACGCCGGTGATACTCTGTATTACGGCGCGTCCGACTATGATATGATCAAAGTTCTTCCTGGCCTGGGGGGTGTATACGGCGATATGCACGGCGTGGATCTCGGGTATGTTTTGCCAGGTGATAGGCTTCTCCATAGGAAATAGCACGTCGGCGCCGCGGGGTCCACGCTTTGGTCGATTCTTCATATACGGCGAAGAGTCGTCCCACTCTCGCAGTCGTATACGCTCTGGCTTGTCGGGGGTTCCCGGGGGTGTGTGTTGATACATCATGGTCATTATGTCGGAGGCAATGGTAGAATGGTATGTCTGCTTCAGTCGAGGGAGGTTGAACGGGCCAGGGGCGAAATCTCTGGCAATGGGGTCGGAAGATGGAGGCGGTTGCACGGGGTGCAGCGGGCCACGATAGTATTTGGGGGCATGGTATCGGTATCTTGAGTGGTGATCAGCCATGTGATCATGATCAAATGTAGTAGTTCCTTACCTCTCGTGCGGTAACTCGAAATTTCTCCTGCTCGCTCGCTTTCGTGGATCGACGACTTTGATGCCCTCCCGGGTCACAATGGGACTCGCCAAACCGGAGTCGAACTCGATATCAGGTACCACAGGAGGCGTACTTTCGGTGGAGGCGCATCTCCGAATGCCCGGTGCGCATGGCTTTAGATGGGACACTGAAGCCAGTAATTGCCTGCCAACTCGCGGCACGTCGCGAAGCGTAGTCATGATGTGCATGCGCTACTATAATGAATGATTGGGGGTTTGTGGGCACGCGACTTCGCCGGCCATCTAAGATCCCAACGCACCGCTCTCTCTACTATGCCTTGGCATCTTCAAATTTCCATATGGCCCAGTTCAGACAGTCGCCAAATATAAAGTCCGACGCCGATAGCTCATTGGCCCAGGGCAAGTGTACCCCTGTACCTCTCACCCGACCGGGACTATATCTTGATTTGATAAGACTTGATAAGACAATTGGCGCCGTCGAACGGGCCCCTCCTCAGTTAGAGTAGGCACTGCTCAGGTGGATTATCTAAGACTAGGTAGGTAGGTACCGAGACTACCTACTAGAGGACCCACCCATGGTGAGCCCTCCTTCGCTGCGCTTGGAGGGCCCAAAATTAAGCGACGGCCCATAATCCTGCAACACTTTCAAGTAGCCCCACCATACATTTTCCTATATAAACCTCACTTTTTAATATCATTATTTAATATAATAGACCCTTGACTTATTGCAAACGAAGTTATTACGAGCCTCGACCCCCCTATTAACATGACCTTTAAAAACAAATTGCCAGTTCCGCTAGGCACTATAGCCGTATTATAGGCTAATGCCTATTAATTACAAAGCCTTTAAATGCCTCTATAGCTAACATATACTAATACCCCTCAAGCTATTATTCTATCGAGTTAAAACGTTGCTAATCGCTTTAATATCTATTATAGCACTATTGTAAAGCATTAGAGGGCCCTTTGCAAAAGCAAGCCTAATAAATAGTCTGCAAATAGCATTAAGAGACCTTTAAAGTTAACTAAAGCTAAAAATAAAGCTCTCTCTTTATATATTACGTTAATAGCTAAAAGAGGCTTCCTAATCTTTAAAGCTATAGTTTATATAATTATTAATAAATTAATAGCAAGGCGTATACCTCTAAGCTAGCTAATTAGCAAGTCCTCGATATTTTATTTCTAAAAGGCTAGGCTAAAGTTTTATATCTTAAAGGTTTAATTAATAGATATTGCAAAGTTAAGTCTTAAAAACTAAATTACTTATATTAAAAATATTATTTTCTTTATTAGGAGACTATTAAAGAATATAATATAGCTTTCGCAGATAATTAGAATATTAATAAAACAGGTATTCGTATTAGTTATATTAATAGTAGCAGCAAAGTTGTAACTATTATAATAGTTATAAAACTACCCGTTAAAGTTACAGACTTTTTAAATAAAAAGTCTAACACTTATATTAGCAGAGGATTAGCTATTAATAAAGTTATTCCCGTATATATAATCTTTAAAACTTATTTTTCTATTACTTAGGCGTTAATTAAAGAACTAGACTCTTATATATACTTTAATTAATTAGAAACTAGCTTTTTAAGCTATATAACACAGCTAGATTATCTCTAACACTTTAACCGATTTTCTTTCAAAAAGTCTACTACCTTTTAAAACTAGGCTATTAACCTAATAACTAGACAGCCTTACACTCTTTTAAAGTAGTTTAATATTAATAAATGTAGTTAGACGCCTAACAAAAGAAGGAGTACCCCTAAGGTAGAAGGGGGTATAAAAAGGCTTTTTAAAAAAGACCTAATATAGAAGCTCCTAACCTTTAATAGCTTTACTAGCCATATTAGCCTTAAGGCAGGCAAATATTACCTTTAGTATAATATAATACTTTTTTTATACCTCTATATTCTATATACCTTTTATAACTACTAAACCTACTAGTGTTTAAAGTAATAAAGGCTTAATACCAAAAAATCTTTTAAAAATATATTTATAATAGTAAGGTTAGCTTTATATATACAAACTTTGTAAAGGCTTTAAATAAGATCTATTATATTAGCTTTAAGCCAGTAACCCTTTACAAGGCTTAGAAACGCACAAGCTATTTACCTTAAAACCCTAATATCGTTTTTAATATATTAAAAGCTAAATTAGCTACTTTAAAAACACTAAAATACTAGTCTCTATTACCTTATAAAAATAAATTAACCTAAGCTAAAAAATCAGCTAATTATATACATAAGCGCTATATTAATATTATAAACCTATTATTATCATTACCAACTCACTTAGCACTATAAAACCTAATTAAAACGCCAAATTAAATAATTATATTAAAAAAAACTAATAACTAATAAATACGGTATTTACTTAATCGCAAAAAAGCCTTTATTAATAAAACTAAAAACCAGTTTTATAAGCCTTTAAAATAGCATTATAATAGCCTTTTTACCCTTAAACTATATAAATGTTATAAAGAAAAGCTTACTAGGGAGGCTAAAAAAAAGCGCAATCGCCAAATTAAATACACAAAAAAGGTAGCTAAAAAAAAAAAAAAAACATTATAAAAAGAGTAGCAATTATATAAATCTAAATACCCTCGTTTTACTAACTAATTATATTAAATTAAAAGCTATAATAGCTTTATACCTTATAGTCTAAAGCATCCTCTCTAGGCTAACAAAGACAAAAAACCAGCACGCCAGCCAGCATTTTATATTAATACAAATCGTCAAATAATTCCACCGTAGGTACTATACGCAGATAAACCGCTTAAAGTATTACCGCCGCCAAAGATAGCTTCAAATATAACAGATAGCCCTAGCTATAATAATAAGATTAACATCCCAATATTGCTTAGTAATCTCACAGAACCGTTACAAAGCCGTAAAAATATTTAGCTATCTTCTAAAATAAATATAGATAAGGCTATTAAAGCCATTAAAGCTATTAGCAACAACGAGGTCGATAAAGATAAAGTTCCTAGCAGCTTGTTATAAGCGCTTCAAAGGCCGCAAAAGCAGTTATATTAGCATAGCTAAATTAGCTCTACAACACTTAAAAATATCAAAAACGCTATATTCAGGTCTAATCTATAACCTCATTTATTTAGCTTTATTATAGTTGCCAATGTTATACATGTGTCAAAGGTCTATTACATTAAACAATGACACCAAAAAGTGAGGTTTGTATAAGAAAATATATAGTGGGGCTACTTGAAAGTGTCGCAGGATTATGGGCCGTCGCTCAATTTTGGGCCCTCCAAGCGTAGCGAAGGAGGGCTCACCATGGGTGGGTCCTCTAGTAGCCTTTAACCTCTAAGTTAGAGCCATTTTGGACTCGAGCTGCTACGAATCTCTGATGATTCGCCACAATTGGGCATATGGTCTAGAGGTATGATACTCCCTTCGCACTCATCCTGACTTGATCGGGGCATCGTTCCGTGTGTCCCGAAGTTAGGACATGTGGTGATTGGGAGGGGTCCGGGGTTCAATTCCCCGTTTGTCCACCAAAATCGCACCATCAGTGCTATTTCTTTTTGGACGATATCCCTGTTAAGGGCTGGAATGTAAGTTGACTACCTAAGTATGTAGATGTATAAATATATTTTGAGCATTGTGAAAAGAAACATCAATTTTGATGAACTGGGCTATGTTGTTTGTTGAGATTTTACCTCCGCTAACTAGGTACTACTTACTAGGCACTCCCGCGGTTCGTACGTAATATGCAAATATGGAACTTAGATGGCACTCACCATTGGTTAGGGCTCGAGGTGTATTTATGGTATTTCTTGGGGCAATACGTACGTATGTACTGATACTAAAACAAAAAGGAGACCGAGTTGTTCATTAAATTCGGTGTCTATAATGTACCCAGGTATAATAGTATATAATAGTTTGGTGCGACTCGAGCAACAAACTCTCACCTTAGACTGGCGCTTAGTGAACAGCTAAACAGTCTACTGTGCACCTATCAATAGTCATCATAAATTGAGGTAACCAGCGATTTGTGTATTCCATCATTAGTACAGAGTATAATGGCATGTTCTGAATAGTGTATATCGGAAGCCACAAATACTCTCAAGGGTGAGTTACAGATATTCCAACACACGTTAAACTACATAGAATGTGATTTACGCGAGAAACTGTCAACGAAGAAGAATCTCCAGGTCGCAATGTAATCTCGCAGCATACCTTTCTTTACCTACATCTATCTAGTGGAATATATGTGTTGTGGAATTTAGATGATTCCTGGGTATCTATTACAAGCAAATAAAAGAACCCAGGAGGGACTACGCCTAGAAGATAAATGAAACCGTATACAACATACTGCTCCCACACCAAAACTCACCATCTTTTCGATCATATAGAATAGCTATACTGATTTAGAGAGAGAAATACACTATAGCCTTGACTATCCAAGAATTAAATCGATTATCCTTTGTTCATTCCCCGGTGAATACCTCGGGGTAGCGGCTATACTCGACTGCTATGTGATAGTCAATTTTTGGTTTGCGATCGGCTGCGCACGATTTCATTAGTCCTTGTAGTGTATTGCTATTGGACCATTAGGTACTGTTATGTAACGTCCTAGCCAACCTTGAAGCAGCCGATAGAATCTTTTAAATTGCCAGACCTAAGTCATTAGTGTCATGCTGGATATACTACCGCGGTTTGGCCTTTCCTACGAGGTACTCATGCTTACAGATGAGGAGTTACTTCATGTACAGTTGCATTGTGCAGCTGGTACCCCACTATTAGGGCGGACTTGGGCTGAGAGTTCCGATAGACAGGTTCTGCTTCCTTAGTGGTTGCCGTCGCGCGTTGCGTTGACTAGAATGATGACGACAAGCTACAGTAGGCATCCATATACGGACGAATCCCCTAGTAGTACAGTTACTACATTTTCTCACGCCTTCTTCTTCTTCTTCTTCGTAGACTGTGGCGAAACGTGTCTGCCTACCTAGCTATGCAAAAGTAGCGCCGAGCGCATTGCCAGGAATCTTCGATCTAACAACAGCTGACCTGTAACGAAGATGCTACGGCTGACGAATCAAGGGGGATGACAGCCCGTCTTACCAGTAGCTGCCTTGGCCCTTGACGGTCTTGTCGCTAGGCACTGATGAGGAGATAGGCATCCGATTTCTCGTCATGCAGGCAATTGAATTCCCCCATCCGGGATGATGGGTCCTGGCTACTCGTAAGTACAAGATCACGAGATGCTTGCTTGATGATGGCCTCCTCTCCTCTCCGTCTTTTTCATTTAATGCCTGAGTGCTTTCTCCGGTCCACGAATCGCTCTTCGCGCGTATAAAAATGGTTTAATTCAGCCCAACCACCTTGCCTGTAGACCTATTAACTCATCCATAACCTAAGCCACCAAATAACTTTGAAGTAACCTTGATAGGTTGGAGTTTACCGATCCATATGTGAGTATTTAACCTACTACAGCCTCGCACTAACGGACAACGTAGGTTCATACCACTTTGAAGATGATAGGATAGTAGTATCTACGTAGTGGTAGTATTTGCGTTGCAACTCGCTGTCGCACAGAGGCTTTAAGGTTGTGGCAGGTAGTAGTACAGGTCCCTACCAGTCTCTCCAGTCTAGGCATCTACGTACCTACCTAGGTACCTATCTCCCGCCGGAACAGCTTGATACAAGCCTGTGGAACTGTCTGGACCTACCTCATGGACAACCACCTGCAGATACGCCATCTAGTCTAAACCTACACTATCTCGACTTACACTACCACTTTTCTCAGATATTTGAAACCTGAATCCCGTTCCCCCTTGCCCCCCACCTTCGACGCCAGACACTACCTACGTTACAACCGTTGATCCAAGATCCTCCATCTCTCGTCCCCCGATCCGAGTCCACCTCTCCCCCATAGACAGGCCAGCGAGGTTCTAGACCCTGCACGCCAAACTAAACCACCCCACACCCGCCGCGTCCTCATTGCAACCCCGCGGTCAGAACACCGATCCCATTTCTCGACACCGCGCGCCGATCCCAAGTATTTCCACTCCCCTTTTCGAGCTTACGTAGTAGCGGGATCAATAGCACCGCGCAGCGCCTTGCCTTGCGCTTTCCGTACCTACAGACTACATTGCCCGTCGGTTTCTTCTCTCCGACGGGACAATTCATAATTCATAGTTCGAGTCTATTGGTTTTTGCCCTACTCATTGAGCGATATGAGGCCGAGTTAAGTCTTAATTCTGGTCATCAGGATAGGCTCCGCCTGCGCTCGAGCTCCGAAGTCACGGAAACCAGAGGGAAGAGAAACCGTCAGCTAGTATACTTTTGCGACCGAAACCCTACGGAGACGGCCTCGAACACCATGAAGGCTGGCGGTCTACCTAAAAAGTTCCTTAGTCGGCGGGAAAAGAATGGCCATCGCCGTGGCAAGTCATCTGATACCAACCACAAGGTAAGCTTGGCTACCGGATGATGTTGAAGGGTCCGTTCAAATTGGACGACATGCTAATTGCTTTGCTCCTGCGTAGCACCGTCCGTTATCGTCCGATATATTCTCCATATTCAAATTCGATGGCGCAAGGCACCATGCTAAAGACGAAGATGAAGCCACGCAGCGAGAAAAGGAAAGCGGCAAGGTGCGCCATTGTCCCCTCCACGTAAGAGATGGAGCGGCCGTTAACAGTAACAGATAAAAGACGTCCATGAGGAAGCTGCTAAGCTTGGTTTGGATCTCCACAACCTTGATGATGCTCATATTGCCACTGTCCTCAACTCGAGTTATGCGTCTATGGATGTCGCGAGGGCTATTGAAATATTAGGAATCCTACAAGCATCTATAGAAGGTCAAATCCTCGGCTACGACCCTGCCGTGCACATGGCTGGCGCTGTGAATAGGGGAAATGTCACCTGCTACCTGGATTCTCTGCTTTTCGCCATGTTTGCAAAACTCGAGCCATTCGAATGTATGCTAAAAGCTGATATGGGCCATGATGAACCCCAGAAAAGGCTCGCTGTGCTTCTACGGTTTTGGGTAAACTTGCTAAGACGGGGAAAACTGATCGAAACGAACCTGGTAAATCACTCTCTCCCAAATTGCCAACCCCATCATTCTAACCACCAACAGACCGAGCAAATTCAAGAGACATTGGCGGAGTGTGGCTGGGATGAGGCACGGTTGCTTGAGCAACAAGATACATCAGAGGCATTTGTCTTCATCACCGAGACGCTCCAATTGCCGCTTCTTCCATTACGGGTTGACTTATTCCATCACGGGAAGAACGATGACGCGGACCACAAAGTCGTATACGAACGGTTATTGAATCTAGCCGTTCCATCCGACTCTGAAGGGAAAGGCGTGAAGTTGGAAGACTGTCTAGAGGAGTACTTCAATTCCAAGGTTGACGTACTTCGAGAAGGCTCAGATGAGAAAAAGGCTGCCGATGCATTTGATCAGACCCCTACCCCAACTCAGTTGGACGGGCCGAGCACGCCCAGAACCACTATCCGCGTTGTTGAATCACCGTCTGGGGAAGACGCTTCTCAATCTCCAATCACAACGCCAGTCGCCTCAGATTTGCACAGTTCCTCGGTCTCTCACGCTCTTTCACGGCCCCATCGCAGCCGCGCCGAGAGCATCATTCAGAGGGTCGTGATTAATAACCAAGAACAATCTTCAGATGCTGATACAGCAGAATTATTTCAGAGAGCTAAGAGGAAAGTATCAGTTGTTAAAGCCGTCACAATACCTGCCTGGCAGTTTTTCAAACTGATACGTAAGTCATCTACAAGAATATTCATCGTGATTGCAAAGATTAATTTACTTGGCAGCCTGGCATTCATCAGCGAATTCGGAACCAAAGAGCGACGTGGAAGTCGCGCGGCACTTTAGCCAACGGCCGGTCGTTGGAATCTGTTTGAAACGCTACATGATGGACAGCAACGGGGTTATGAAGCGTCAAAATACCTACATCGATATACCCGACAGCCTCAGGCTACCGCATTTTATTGTTGACGAAAGACATGTGGAGGAGGCAGGACTTACGGCAGAATATAAACTGGTGCTTCAGTCGGTGGTTTGCCACCGGGGTGACTCATTACACTCTGGCCACTATGTTTCCTTTGCCCGGGTAGCCCCCAAGCTCTTAACTGACAACCGGCGACACGAGGCAGATCCTCCTCCTGACTACGAGGAGGCACAATGGGTTAAGTTCGACGATCTCGCCGACGAGCGAGTGACCGCTGTCAGCAACGTCAAGGAAGCCCTAAAGCAAGAGATGCCATACCTTCTCTTTTACCAAATCATCCCCATTGTCGACGTGGCGCCCAGTTCGGTAGGGAGCGTCGAGGCAGACCCACCAGCTTATGAAGATGGGACTCCTGCAGCCGTGTCTATAGACGTACCGGGATATCAGGATTATCAGATGGTTTCTCGGAAGACTAGCAGCTACTTCGACAACTCAAGCAGTATTCCGTCCGTTACGCCTAGCGTGCGGTTTTCGGCCGAGTTGGATACTCGGGCGCGTCCTAGCTTTACCGATGAAGACGGGTTTCTGAGCGTCTCTAGACGCGGGAGTATTGCATACGGCGAGTTGACGGGGTCGAATTTGGGCATAGCATCCAATGACCACTCACCCGCCGTTAGCCCTGCCGTTACTCCCGGCGAGGAGACCACGGCGCAAAGACTTAGCCGTGCGGCTGCGAAGTTCAGGTCGTCTAACAGGAGTCGGCCACAGAGCCAAGTCGGGGAGAATCGTATCAGCCTGACGATGTCAAGGTTTGGGTTTGGTCGATCTAGTAAAGACCCGCTGCGAGACTCGACACATGATACTACTGACGACGAGACTGACATCGTAATTGTCAACGGAGTAACAGATGATCAGGAAGAGAAAGACGCATCTATTCGACCCCTGTCCAAAGGGAAAGATAAGAATAAGGAGTCGAATCAGAGGAGAGGCAAATCTAAAACACGCTTCGAGAAAGGGAAGCCAAAAGATAAGGACTTTCCGGACAGGGAGTGTATTGTTCAATAAACATACCTGCAACTTTCTGCCGACTTTCCCAGATCCCGCTAGTCGCCAGTCAGAGGCGTACGGCGGCTCAGTGGTGATAGCAAAGTCAGATGTGGCCGCGAAAGCGGCAGTTAGAATCACTAGCTCGGGTTGGCATTCAGTGACGACGTTAAGGGTTTCATCCGGTAACCTGCAACTGCAAATCCTACGATTGACCGGTAATAGGGGGAAAAAAGCCACATGAACATCCATGACGATCAACGCTGTGGCAGAAGGGAAGAGCCAGCACCACAACTAGTTATCTGCTGGAGCTTCACTTTTTGGTGGAAGTAATCGCTAAGTTTAGGGTATGCATCTTGCATTTGCAACGGTGGAATCAATATCATACATAGCGGGATGCAAGGCGTTGTAGGTGCCGTTCAAGGCTGGCTGGCGGATAGATGCCCAGAAGTAAAACAAGATATTCCGCGAAAATACCGGTATGACTTGCGGAAGACTCCGTGTTAGAAATAGAAAAATGACAAAGCATCGAATAAAGTCTTCAGCGCCTGCTGCGATCTAGTGTGCTCGCTAGGTCTGATTCGATGATTTTGAAAGTAGATGTGTCTTAGACATATTAGGAAGCCAGTTGTCGTTAGCGTAAGTCCATGTCTTTCGTGATGACTCTGTTGTTGAAAAGTCTCCGTCGCAGAAGCCATGATCCTATTTGATTTGTGAGTAATAATAGCTCTGTATCACATAAGATTGATTACCTATTGTAAATCCCTAGGGCCCTGTGTAACTGGCCAGCTGCGGGTGAGAGGCACAGCAAACATCCGGGCCTGTCCGGGATTTGAATGGTGGTGGGCACTTAAATCTAACTCCATCCTACCTTGACCAAAATTGATTATCTAAGATGCGTGTAGGTAAAGCATCATGACAATTACCTAAGGTTAGTATGCTACTAATTGTGGAAATGTTATATCCATGGTTTGGCCTCATACCACTATTCTACGCGCTAAACAATCATCATGTGCTCGCGCAACGCGCTCAGAGACGATGATTTTGAGATATTCAAACCTCGCAAATATGCTGTTTGGCTCGACTCTGAGCCAGTGTACCTGCAAATTGACGTTCTCCAGCAGGTGAACATCGATCTAACTTAGGCAAGTCCGGGGCTTGCTATAACCACTTATGGTAGAATCACGCCAAGGACGACCAAGCCGTAGGATACCTTCTAGTGCATTCCCGAAGTTCCGACTGGGTACGCCGTATGCTTCTCTGGGCACGTTGTTCTCGCAAGATCTTGCAAATTTCCCGAGTCGACGCTCAAAGGGGTTTACTGCTGCTCTATTCTTAGTCATTCCCCTTGGCTAAGCTCATAGAAACACCCTGTTGAACTCGTCCCGAACGCGATACGGCATCTTAGCGCCGACATCAGCCGGGGAAAGACGTTGCAATAAGAGTATCGTATGGCAAAGGCGCTCAGAGAGTTCCGTGCTGGACCACTCGAGGCAGGCGGGTCGATAGGTTGGACGTACCAGTGCGGTGGAGGAACGCTAAGAACACTGCTCGGGATAGCCTCGCCAAGACAGCCTACGGTACGCGCCCAGTTTAGCAGACCGCTTGGACGAGTAAGCAGCAATATGGGGTTCATGAGGGGATCGTGAACGGCACAGCAAATGCTTAGTTCATGGAAGTGGTAGAGAGAGTGGATGGGACCGACGAAGACGGTAGCAAATAAACAAGCAGACAGATACACGATGGCCCAAGACGTCCAAGATGTGTATAAAGTCGACGAGATGCCCACACCGATGAAGATCATTTCCTGCTACCAGCATCAACACCTTCACCACTGATCCTCATAACTCATCTACTGCATATCAATTCACAATGTACGGCAAAGCCTTCACTTCCCTGGCCGCTCTCGCGAGCCTTGCGGCCGCAGCCCCAACTACTGTCCATGAGGCCCGGGCCGCTACTACCCTGACCGCCACCAACGGCAAGGCCCTCTTCGCAGGCCACGGCATCCTGGCCGGTGCCTCCTTCGACATCTCCGCCGAGGCCGGCTACTTCCCCGAGGCCCCCGGCTTCGACGTGCGCTGCGACGCGTATTACAGCTATAGCAGCCCGGCCACCGGCACCGAGTGCTCGTGGCACGGGGAGGCCCCCGCTCACAACATCGTGTACGCCTACACGGACTACAACACGCTCGCCGTGACGTTACGCCACGAATGGGTCGCCGAGGGCGGCGTGCGCACGGTGACGACGGCCGCCGGCACGCTCCCCGGTCAGCCACAGTACAACGTGCCCATCGCGGACCTCCCCTTGACTGTCAGCGAGACCTCGAGCACTCTCCCCGGCATTATCGGCGAGTACGGCACCTGGACGGCGACCAACGGCGACTGGGTCCTCGACAACGCGGGCCGCCACTTCGGCATCCAGTATGACCTGAAGGCGGCCGATGGCTACGCCCTCGACGCCCCTGGCTTCAACGTCCACTGCTACTACTATTATAACTCGGACGCTAGCGTCTTCCCCGTCTGCGAGCCCGTGGGCGAGGCCACCGAGAGCTCGACTGTCTCGCTCTGGGCCTCGCTGGCGTACAACACCACCGCGGTCCACCACGAGTGGACGTCTGCCGACGGCACCAAGTACCAGCTCGTTGGGGAGTACAACTTCACTCCTAGCCTCGCCGAATTCGAGATCCACCCCGACCTGTTGAACACTCTGTAAATTTGGAGCTCTGTATATATGACGAGGTGTATTAGTTAGCTAGTACTATCCAATTATTCAGTCTTGCATAATCGGTTCTTCTCTATGCCTAAGTGAAGTCCTCCAATTGTTGCGAATTCGAGACATAAAACAACCACGATATAAGGAGACGTATTCTGAGTTGGGAAGTATTGTATGTGTATAGATTTCCCATAGATGTGGGATTTATTTACCTCTCAGGCAGTATGTGCAGAAGCATCTCGCCTTGCACTGCATTTGGAGTCCCGAGAAGTAGGATGTTGGTTGCAACCGAGCATCTCCTTTTCTAGTCGTCTCTTGGCCTTGTTGCCTTAGGATGCACTGCATTTTTAGCCCCAACGAAGATTTCCATCAGAGTAAGCATGAATCCATTGGTAAATACATGTAAGCATCCGGTTGCTATATGACATACATTATCATGATCCTCCCAAACCATTATCACACCAACTCCGGTGTATTGTCCAGAACTAACTTCAGGCGGCAAGGGTCTATATAATTAAGGAGCACCACACAAATTTGCAATATCAATTATATAAGTCAAGCTAGTGACCTCCTTGAATGCTGCGTCTAACACACCAAATCATATCAGATATATTTGGGTACTCGAAGTACAACGAGTGTCAAGCAGTGAGAGATCCATTGAACCTCACTAAAGGATAGGAAAAATTACATCACGCCTTAGTTGTATGGGTCTTGACATTGGCCAACCGAGATTTTGTTGTCCATGAGAGGGATATAGAATTACTTATCTTAAGACGCAACGCTTATGATATATTCGTCTATTCAATTCTACACTGTTTTGATAGAGCCAACTTGGCGGAGATATGCCCATCTATTCATGCAGATACCCAAGGCACCCAATTCTATGCGTCTAAGCCATCGAATTCTATAAGTTTTGCCGCCATTCTAATGACCTCATTATCACGCACATCCATCTGTGGATTATTGACTTTCATTGCAATAACATTATCCATCATGCCCCTCAGCCTGGACACGAGTACGCCCAGACGTGCCCAACCACGTAGTCTGTAACGCAATAGCATTAGCGAAAAGCAAGATCAAATGTGACGTAATAGGAAAGACATACCGAAGCCATCCGTCCACTACTAGCCCTCTACCGAGTATATCAAGCTCTATAGAACCGGAAAAGAGAAGAAGAGTGAAAGCGTTGAAGGCTAAAAGAAGATCCAGATCATGTCAGTAAATCATCGAAGGTTAAAACTGATGGGAAAGGGTGTGAGAAAACCACTCACGTGTCAGTTCCCGGATGAAAACCTTGCTCGTTGAGATCATTGTGAAATATGATACAAAAGCCGCATTGCCCGTGAACCCCTGACTATCAAAGAGCGCGCTACTAGGGTGGATGAACACGCGGCCATTTTCTTGTGTGAAATACTTGATTGTGCGAGCCTCAGGATCTAGTTCAACGGCGCCTGAAATGGATGCCGCAAATTTCTTGTCCGGGAATTGGATCCGAGCGATTTGAGGCGTGAAAGCTGAGGCCGTAATTGCCCGAAGGAGAGGCATCGAGACGGTGGCAGCTTGGGATGGCTGATTCGTAGTGGTACCGACGATGCCGATTTCCGTAAGTGCTGAGTAGAATTGCGTTCGTGTGGTTGATATATCTGATAACACCTGGTACGAGAGGAAGTTTTCATCACAGAATTTTCGCACTTCCCGTGTCGGCAATCGATCATTGATCATACCATGCCACTGTTGGTAGGCTCGGAGATCTGTAAGCAAGTCACCGTCCCCCTGAGCGAACCGCATACGCGTTTCCTTAGCTGCGTCACGTTTATCTGGTGGTGAATTAAAGGGACTTTTTGAGCTTAGAATCGCGGCGATTGTGATGCTGTCATCGAGGCAGCCAAATATCGCGCCATACACCATCAGTTTGCCACAACGGAGGTCGGCGGGGATCATGGCGAGTTGCTGGCCCAACGCTGTGAGCTCGTCGCCATCAAGCGCCCCCATACGCTGTAGCATTCGGATGGCGTTTTCTACTGCTGTAATATCCGGTGGCGTGGGTGTTCGGCTCAAGAAACCACCGATATCTTTTGTTCCCATTGCTCGTACAGATAGACAGAGTTGCTCAAGGGGCACACGTCGAATTTCGGGCTCTGGGCGTTCTGCCATGCGTTCTTCGAGGCCTGTCGTGTAAAGCTTGTAGCACTTACCGGCCTGTACACGTCCCGCACGACCGCGCCGTTGCTTACACGCGGCTCGTGAGGCCCAGGTCTCCTCTAGTTTGCGTATATTGTTCT
>NPFG01000695.1:0-15788 GCA_002288965.1 Xylaria sp. MSU_SB201401
TAATATTTATAAAGTTATTTATATACTAAAAGTATTAATTTATATATATAAAGTAATATATAAATCTTATATAACTTTATAAGCTAACTAGATATAGCTTGATAGTAAAATTTATATAGTAATTTTTGTTATTTAATTTTGAATTTAATAGTAGTTTCCTTTTATTTTTACGATTTTTAGTTAAAAAGTTATTAAATAATTTATATAGTGATTTTAAAAATAGTATGGGACAAGGGGGTGGCCAACTCAATTAGGTGGCCAGGCCAATTAGGAGATGCGTTAGTAATAATAATAATAATACTATAGTAGTGAGTAGTAATTACTAATACTACCCTGTAGTACTAATACTAGTAGTAATTTTTACAACCCTAGAGCTATGAATAAGCAGGCGCATACGCATAACCCTTTGGTTATATGATAGTAGATCTCATAAGAACTCAACTGTGAAAACTAAAGCCGAAGGCCCGAAAACGCGGTTGGGAATTCCGCATGGCGATTTCAATAATTAAGCAAACTTACTTCTATCCTTCGGTGCTTTCAACTAAGCACTTTTGCACCGATTTATATCAGTTTCTAAGTCAAAGACATCTATCTTGCTAAAAATAATGAATCCTCTTCTTGCCTGCCGGAGTCGATGGTTTCAACGGCTGTGACATCGGCGAGGTAGTTGTATATTACTAGCCTACCTTAGCCCCCACGGTTGACCCCGTAGTACCACCTGTCAAATCCACATAACCCCTTGGATCATAAGAGTTATAGGGGCTTTGTATCACCCTATATATGAAGCTAGCCGTCTATTCTTTATCTAAGAGATTTGGTTCATGCCCAGGAAGACTAGACTAGAAGAGGATCAGTATCCTTCCATATCAGCTCGGAGAACACTAGATTACCCCTCCTCTCAGACGGCGATACACATGGACCCCACGAATCCTCCATCATTTGGGGTTCCAATCCAAGATTTTAATACGAGCCTACATATATAAAAACTAGGAACTCATGCTAGTGGAAGGGTAATTTCACGTAAAGATTCCTAAGATCTCGGTTCTACTTAAACATATAATAATCTGTTAACCACCTTGGCCCCCTACCGTACTCGTCAAAGCGCTTCCCAGGCTATAAGCCATCCACCTTATCCTCCGATATAGATATCATGAATACACCTCTAGGTTGTCGTCTGTGAGTTCTCTGGCATTAAATAACCCCTATGCAGGCGCCGTTGAGGACGGATTTATTACAATGTGGCATTCGGTGATCCTGATCCTAGCATGATGAAAGGTAACACCAATTCGAGTAAATTTATGCTTTGATTGGAAATGTACCATCGCCACAGCAGCAGCGACGGCCGAGTCGTACTCAAATGATACAGTAGTAAGGTGTAAACTACTGTAGCTTGCATACTAGACCCCTGAAGATATATGTTTCTTTATGTGCGCCTTACGTCTTTCTTATTTTAAACCTCACGTCAATCCTCAGGGCCGCTAGATGAACGACTAATACCCGGTTTCCTCCACATATAGTTTTGATCATTTTAATTAACGATTATCATCATGGACACCGGACAAAATACTCCAGCAAGCCCAGGCGACCAGTATCCGGTCTATGTCGGAGTATGGACCAATTGGTCTCGTGGTCGTATTTTTGGGTCTACCCTGACACTCAATCGACGAGACGCGGACTTGCTCATTGCTTTTACGGCTTTTTTTATCGCTTTCGTTACGACTCGTGTCTGGAGGATCATCTGCTTCGTGTTCCATCGGAGCTACTCGACAGCGGATCCACGTGACGCGATCTATCACCAGCGTCAGACGATCTTCCGTAACTCTTCATCTCCTGAGACCGGTGTTCAGATGCTCCTCTGGCTGACGTGGGCAAACCGCCATTCCAGGAGATGGCTTTACCCAATCCCAGCAACCATTGCGGCAGCCGTCTGCATCGGCACATTTACGGCTGCAGGTGGTTTCTCTTCACGAATCTCAACGGCTGTTGGTGATGAAGTCTTGATCAAAACCTATAACTGCGGATATACGCTGGCAATCTCAGATTCCAGCGATCCTTCGTATTTCTCCGCGTTGTCTGATTCAGCTACCATCGTCAACAGTGCGGCCAACTATGCGCAACAGTGTTATTCGAACCAAAATACCAGTTTGCTCGATTGTAATCGTTTTACTGTCCAGAAAGTGGGAAAGAGAATAAACAATCAAGCCGAATGTCCCTTTGAAAACCACCTATGCCGAAACGGATCCGCGAACCTACGCATTGACTCTGGCTACCTGGACAGTCACGATGTTCTTGGCTTCAATGCCCCCCCAGATGAAAGAATCATGTTTAGAAATGTTCTCCACTGCGCCCCATTAACAACGACTGGATATACGCATGAAGGGAATTTATCGATCGGGAGATACACATTCTACCATTATGGGACTCACACAGTCTCTCCCAGCGAGAAATCTAACTACGTGCACGCAGCTCCATCCGTTGAAGTCCAGTACGCACCCCAGGCGTCCAGAGACATAAGTGCGCCAACTTCGAATTATGCACTAACGTGAGTTGTCTTTTTTAATTGTGTTAGTGGTGTCTTCGGCAAGCCTAACCATGTGGCATTAGTGCATATTTCTCAGCTGTCCGAAATCAGACAATCTACAAATCGAACTCAAACTTTGTGCCGATAGATGATATGCTCAGAAAAGACGCAGATACCGACCTCTATTTTCTATCAGGAAATGGAATCATATCTTCGCAATTTTCAAATGACGAGTGGTATCATCTAAACAGGACTCCTTCCACTATTCTAATTTTAAATTCAACCGCCGCAAACTCCGTGCAAGCATATTTACCAGCGAATCCCGCGTCGCCTCTGGGTTGTATCAACCAATACCAGTTTTGCAATACTGCGCATCAAGGCACGAATGGGTGTGGCCCCTTAGCAAGCCTGCGAGATGCGGTAGCAGGAGCACTCCCCTTTTTTGATATGACTTATGACGAGTTTAGGAATAACTCTTTCAGGAGTATGACAGCGGCACGATTTCTATATTTCTCAAATATATATTTTGCCGGCTATTCTCCATTACCCATCAGGGTTCTTTTGCAGCTGGGGCCAACAAGCCTAACCTCCCAGAAGACCTTATATGGGGGTATCCAAGGGCCGCTAATGACAAACCAGTGGCAGCAAGACGTTGCCCATTGGTGGGACATATCGATGGCTATTCAACAGTCAGTATCACTCACGCAAGCTTATTTCCCCGATGATTCGGCCCTCCGCAATGTGCGCTTCAACTACACTGCTCCAGAGTTTCAAAAGCTATGCAGCAACCAGGTGAGAACGTCGTCTACTACTTCGTTACCTTCTAATCCCCAATGAACCGTAACACCATATACTAATTTTAGAATTAGAAAATACGTACTACGGCATATGCTTCATTCAGTTTATTCGGCCTCCTCTTTACGCTGACGGCCGGGCTGATTCTAGCCTCCGTGTCATACCTTATAGAGCCTATATCCGGATGCCTTCACAAGAGGAAGGGTTACAATAAATACCCCTACTTAGAGTGGACAGCCAACTCTACACTACAACTGCAGCGTCTGGCACACGAGGAGCTCGGATTTGGAACATGGTCTGAAGGAACTGAGACAATTCCAGTCACTAAGCCTGGTCAGCTGCTCGGCTCTTTGGATATCTCAGACCCAAAGCATCCCATTTTACGTCGGCCAGCGGACGCCGATAGCGCATCACTAACGGCTGGAAGTTCTGCTGAGACTCCACTCACCGTCGTAAGGGATGAAACAGAGCATACAGATGTCCCTTTGGCGACCCCCAACGGCGCCTCCGACGGCCAACACGGAGTAAATATGGTTGCTCAAAACGATCCGACAAGCGTCGAAACATCAGTTGAGAGGCGTCGGCCTAATACAGATTCAGAGACAGAATTCGCATCTAGCAGCTTGCCACTGGAACAGATAGCTCAACCAGCAAACTCGGAACGTCTGGTGGCCGCACAACACACCACAGAAACTCTGATCGTAGACTCTGCTGGCCTTCGAACGCAAGTTTAGAACAACCTTTTTCTACCGTGGGTTTAGTAATGAACAGGCAGGGAAGGGACGTAGGACACATTCTACTAGCGTCTTTTTCCGTTCTCTCCGTAGATCTCTGCCTTTAATCCATTTCCTTTTCTCTTCTACCTTTAGTGGTGGACGATCTCTGAACTATATTTATTCTTTTATTTGTACTGCTTCTGCGTTTGAGTGAGTATGTCCTCTATAATCTGTATTTACATATTCGAAACTTCATTAATTAAAACCTGTTCATGACCGCTCTATTCTGCTAGGAGCTTGTCGCCTTGTAAGATACACAACACTATGGCTAAAAGTAAGCCCCTACTCGCATATGATACACCCCGTAGGATGTCCCATAACTACTTATCCAGCGTCGAGATTGCCAGCGTATAGGACGCTCAAGACGTCATAGAAATCTAAGCTTTACAGGTGGACGAAGAGTCTTACATACAGTCAACAGCTTGTGGAGCATTTATATTACCGCCTTCCATTTCTGACACAGGACATAGTCAGGAGTGTAAATACAAGAGAGACTGTATGCCCTTTGCAACAAAGAGTTTACACCTCACCTCATACTCTACAGCGTCCTTTGATTCTATTCAACAAGTGATGCATCCAAAATACCCATTCAGAGCAGTGTATACTGCCCCTGATAACATCATGCAGCATCAGTATCTTCTCCATTGTTTCCAGCGCGAACATCAGCACGAATATATCCAGAAGCTGAAACGCAATCATAGAAGTCACGCTTAGATATATTGCCGCCATTAACTTGCGTAGAACCCGTTTGCTTAAGTTCACATACCTGACCTCCTTCTCTCTCACCCCACCTAGTTGCAATACTTTGCTCCAATCCACCACAACCACGAGTACGACCGCGACCACCACATAATTAGCACCTCTCCGTGATCTAATCAATTACGTACGACACGACAACATATACTATAATATACCATCAACACTCCTCATTACCTTTTACCACACACATACACAAATTTCATCTTTTCAACACCGTCCCACAACCCGCTTTCTACCCCTTAGTCCGCACCCTAACAACAACCCTCACCTCAAACCCAACCCCTATCTTCCCTCTTCCTTCCCTCCAAGCTCCAACGCTACACACCCAAAGAGACACACACATATGCACCCACGAAACATACACGCGCGGAGAGAGAGAGAGATAGAAGGAAAGAGGATAAGAAGCCGACGAAAGCTATAAACCCACCCCAAGTTCAACCAACCAACCAACCAACCAACCAACCATCTCATTACATAGCCACACAACTCGCCAAATCAGATTAGACTACCTACCTTCGCTTCATCTAAATACTCCATCTATTATCTATCTATACTCGTACCCTTCTCGCCTCATAAGTACATTGGTGGATTAACAGATGACTATGCTGAAGCTATTTCTTGCATCCGATACCCTCCATCCCATATCAAGAGCTTTTCCGTCTCTTTCCCCTCTCCACTTTTTTTCTATTCATTATCATACCCCCCCTCTCCCCCTTTGCCCTTCCATTACACATGCACATAATCTATCTCGAAATGATCAACGCTCCTTCAGATTTTAGATCAACTACACAGAGGCCAAGATATTAGTTTTCACTGGCATTCACCCATATTTTCTATCGTAGCCCAAGGACCATGAAATATGCGGGCGGTCAACCAACCAACCAAGCAAGCAGTCAAATGGGAATCTAGAAAGGCATGTAGATAGGCGATAGAGAAATAAGTTGGTAAGTAGGTAAGTAGGGCGGACAAGCAGGTAAAATACCTATATATCTACATATATATATGCATTCCACGCACAAATCCCATCATCGGATCTCGAAGCTTCCCACTATGCGCATCTTCCCATTATCTACTTACTTCCCTACCTACACTACCCCCCCTATCTCGCAAAAACCTTAACAAGCCCATCCCCACCGGCACTAACAACCCACCGTCCATCCTGGCTCCAGACGACCGCACACACACCCTCGCCCCGCATAATGCGATGACTAGTAATCTCCTGCGTGCACGTCCTTTTCTCGAGGGACCAGAACCGCAGACTAGCATCATGGCCCGCGGACACAAGTTCCCGGCCGTCAGGGCTGAGGGAGAGGCTTGATATAGCGGCGGGGTGCGCGAGCATGTTATATGTACATTGGCCTAGCGTAGCAAATCGTAATTAGTATATGTGTTGCTGAGGAATAGGGTATAGCAGAGTAGAGCTGGTGTTGCTAGGTAGGTAGGGATGCATATAGACTTACCGCTATTAGCATCGAAGAATCTAATAAACCGGTCCTCGTGCCCGGATATTATCACGCCTTCGACACCGCTGCCGGAGGACCCACTACTACCGGTAGGCCCACCGGCGTCTTCCTCGCCTATCCCCTTATTAGAGCCTTGCTCGAGGCTAGCCGTCGTTGCGACTACAGCGTTGACGCTCGTGGCTACCGTATTATCGTATGTTTCTAGGCTCGCCATCGAGCCGATCTCCTCGCCCGTCCTCGTGTCGAACACAATGATGGCAGCATCGGAAAAGCTGACGACAAAGGCTTCACCGGTCGTCGATAGGGGTGTTATACAAGTCGGAGAAGCTTTTGACCCATCGGATCTCCGAATATCATGGACCAGAGTGGAATTGAAGGGAGAGTTGGAGGCCATGTTTGGCTGAGGGGAACTGGGAAACTGCGAACCGGAGCTCATCGAGTTGCCTCTAACACGCCCGCTACCGGTCGCACGTCTCCCCGTCGGCCCTGGCTGTGGCGATGTCAACTGAGGAGGTGCGCTGACCGCCCAGATCTTGATCACACCATCAGCCGCGCCAGATGCCAATAAGATGCGTTCCGGGGTCCCGTAAGGATTCGATTGTCCGAACAGACTCCCTAGAGTCGCAGGAAGCACACAAATCGCCCAGACAGCATTAGTATGCCCATCCAAGGTGGCTTTCGGGTCAACCCTACCACGTTCCCACACTCTAATTGTCGTGTCCTGGCCGCCCGAGAATATCCAACCATCACCCTGAGCACGACCACCGGTAGAGAAATTAGGTGATGGTGACCAAGACGTCAGACATAAGACAGCACCGGTATGCCCTCGGTGTGTAAAGTCAGCGGGGACATCAAGATCAGACGACTGAGCACCAAGATGCGCGGGGTTCTCGCGAGGAAGATGAAATCGTTTGATGAGACCGTCATCGCTGGCCGTGCAAATCTCGGGTTCCCCAGGACTTCCACCACCCGAGAAGATGACGGTGCGGACGGCATTCAGGTGTCCACGCAGCCCGTACCGGAGTTTGAAATTAGTGCTGTCGATCTTTTGAGCCATGGCATTCAGAGATATCTCTTGCTCCGCACTTCTCCTGCGAGATAGGGAGCTTTTCCTACGATGTGAACTGGGCGCTCGGTTGGGAGATTTGGGGAGATTTTCAGCAGTGGGGAAGACATCAGTATCAGGCCGTTGTGAGAACTGTTGGAGGGGTTGCGATGAGGTAGATTCTGGAAACGATGCTTCATTAAAGTCCCAGCCTTCAGATTCGCCTGATCGTCTGTCCATGGAAACTTGGGCAGCCTCTAGTCGCGATAGTTCGCTGGCATGGTTCGCTTTCATGGGTTGACTATCTCGAGGACGGTTATTGGAAGGAGTAGCGGGTGCGGGCCATTCATTTGGATGTGAGTATCCCATAGCCGAATTCTCCCCAGAGCGGACCATTGGAGCAGACTGTAATTCGTTCGTTTTGGAATTCATATTCATACCACCAGCAGGTGGCATTGACGGAGCGTGGTTTGCATTGGGGGGCATACGGGATGGCGGATCTTTGACGTGATTTTGATTTAGCCTTAACGCCTGGAAAGCGGCGTCGAGGGGCTGTTGGCCGAGGGGGAGGCCAAAGTCACCTTCCCTTAGATCTTCCATCACAGGTAATGGAGGTGACTCTCGAGGCGGCAAGGGGTTCGCAGGGGTCATCATCAGGTACGAGAACTCGGCTTGACATTGATCCAAGAAGTTTCTAAGGTCATCGCGATCGCGTTCCTCGTCCCCCTGTATTCCAAGGAGTCCTTCGGGACGAGGGAGGCTATTCTTCAGTTTGTCGTTGTTCGCTATCGAGTACTTAGATTAGCGGGAAACAGTACCCAAGAACACTCAAAGTGCGGGACGTAGATGTACATTTCAACTTCTCTTGTATCAGGGCCACTCTGTCTATCTTCGGGGGCCGTTTCACGGCGTGATTTGGCTCTGCAGCGGCTTGGTTCAGGGCTTCCAGCTGACTTTTCTGATCCTTGATTGTCTTCTCGAGAATCTGCACGTATCTCCTCAAGGCCTTCTGCGTAGCATCACCACGTCGGGCGGAGCCTTCGAGGGCAGCGATCCTGCCTTTCATCTCTTGCCGCTCGATCTCCCACGAGTTCCTATCCCGTTCGTGTCGATGCCATTCGGTCTGGAGGAAACGCATGACGCCCTGCAGGGTATATTCGGTGGTGTGCGGAATACCGTGCTGGTGGTGTAGGGACGAGCCCGCTCCGGACATGTCCTGGCCTGGGCCGGGGCCGCCTCCGTTGCCACCAGCGCCCATTGCGGGGCCTTGTTGCCAGCTCATGGGAAGTTTGTCGGCGCTTCAACTCGGGTCTAACCGGTGTTTGGGCTTCGCGCTCGTCTCACCGTGGGATTGGCGTGGGTTCGTTCGACATGCGCCTGGCTTTGTGGGAAGAACGATGTGGCGTACCGCATCTAGAGGCTATCTAGACGGTGGAAAAAGATGCTAAATGAATGACGGCACGTCGGCGACCGATCGAACCTCTGCAGGGTAAGAGCTGTCAAGAATAAAATTTGGCGCTCAACAGAACCGACCTCGAAGCGTCGGACGCCAAGCGGTAGAATCGGATTGCACCGAACACGCGACAATGCGGGTTGGGAATCGTATCTCGAAGGATAGAGAGCGGCCTAAGGAACAAGGCCAGCCGATCTATTAAGGAAAAATCCGATTGTCGCAACAACCAAACAATATGGATTAATGAACTCTGGCGGGAGAAAAAAAAAAAAAATTCCTCGGCAACGGTGGTGGATTGGTGGCGTTGACGCGCGACGTGAATCGACTCGCAGATGAGGTGCAACGTAGCTCAAAAAGCTCAAAAGGGTCTAAACCGGGCACGACAGGAACAGGAACAGGAACAAGGGTCGGATTCAGAGGTCGACTCAGATGACGAAGAAAAATGATTGAATGATGGTGGAAGACGCCGTCGCACTTTGTCTCAGTCCTAGCTCGTAACGTCTCGTGTCGTAATCGTCTTAGCCCGTGCTAAACCATCATGGCCTCGTGGGATATCATTTGGTAAGTTGGTTGTCTTGTCTTGTTGGGGCCTCACTCAGATGAACCTTCAGGCCATCGGCCGTCTCTCAGGTCAGGTCTGCTGCTGTAAGGGGCTATCGTGCTCAGCAGGGCAGGGTACCCCTACCTGGAGAAGCCCCTGAAGAGACAGAAAGCTGCCCAGGTGCCCTGTACAGTCTCTGTACCACTGCTAATCGATTAGGTGTACAAGCCAGGATTGACTTACATAAGCATGTACCTGAATACATGTACCTGAATACATGTAGCGCCAGCTGCGGCTGCCCCAAATCCAGGGGCCCGCATCCCCAGATATGTACTCAAGTACTTATACGTATTATGACACTAGGAAGGCATATGTACATATCACATATGTCTTCTTAATCCAAGTATCTAACTTACAGTACAGCAGGCATCTAGTATTAATTTCATTTGCAGCGAGGCGAAACAATGCTTTTGACTCTGTCTCGTATCTGATTGAACTCGAATCGAATTATCCGTCCCACGGACTTGGGCCAAGGACGAAGCTAATGTGATGTCATCTGAACCTTGGTTGCTTATTTACGCAGGTACCTGTCGCTCTGCATTTAACCTCGGTTGCCAAGAGATACTTACTTACATACATCCTTCGTCTCACTCATCTCACTCACTTCAACTTAAATAACTGACAACTATTCCTCTATTATTAAGTATACACTCATTTGCATCAAATTTATTCTTTCTTGCTATCCTATTCGTACACTACCTACGTACATTGTCTTGGTGTTTAGAGATTCCGTGCCTATCTAGCATAACCCATCACGTACTTGATTGCTACTACATGGATCTTTCCACCCAGTCAAAACAACAGCTCACATAGCCCAATATGACAAACAAATCAGAAAATCCTACGGATATCCCTGATACCAATGAAAGCACTCAAGAGCTACAGGAGCGTCTAAGGCTCTTCGCTGATTCATTCAACGACCCTGAAAACCACGTACGTACCATCCCATCCCCGTTCATCCCCCTCACCCATCCCTAAACCATCACCATACCATCATTACAAAAGCAACATAGAGACACCACACAACCACTCACTCAACAACAGAAATGGGCAACCCCTATAATCCAAAACCTCTCCGTTCTATCCAGCTCTCCCTCCCCGCCTCACCCGCGCGCCACATTCCGTCTAACCGTCCTCCCGATTCACGAGAATGGGCTCGGCAACATGCACGGCGGGTGCACATCAACAATCTTCGATATCTGCACCACCTTCCCCTTACTAATGATTTCTCGCCCCGGATTCTGGCAATACGGCGGCGTGAGCCGGACTTTGAACGTGACTTACTTACGCCCGGTACCCGTGGGCACGACGGTGGATATTGAGTGCGAGGTCGTGCACGCGGGCCAGCGACTGAGTAGTTTGCGGGGCGTCCTGAGGGCTGTTACGAGCGATGGTTCCGAGGGCCCTGTGTTGGCGATTTGTGAGCATAATAAAGTCAATACCGACCCTCCTATTTCGAAATTATGAGAGTTTGGGACTCTTCGTTGCTATCTACGCCGTTAGGTTAATGCTTCATTTTCGAGCTTAGGAAGCGGGAGACATCCGAGTCCTCTATCTACTGCCTTAAGACGCTTTATCTCAAGATTCATTTTGACATTCTCGTTTTGTTAGATAGGTAACTAAGTCTAACCCTAAGTCCAAATACGACATACAGGAAGGCTTTAGATGAGACATAGCACTGTACGGGCCTGAACTTCGATGAAAGATATATAGATTTACCACAGCAACATTTAGTTCTCGAGATTGATACACGTGTATATACATATTCTAATTAGCTAATAACAATTACATTAGACTAATTCAGAATCCGAAACCTATACGCCATCCGTCCTATCCCATCCCGTGAGAATCCTCTATCAACGCCGATGCAATGCCCAATAAACCCCCAATGAAGGGGAACACTCTTTCCTTCTAACCATTCCCATATCAGCGCCAAGCAACGCAATGCAAAGAACACATATAAAAACCCAACATACCACCCCAAATCCGACCCAGCATCCTCACTCAAATAGTATCAAGCCGCAACACATAAGGCAAATCCCCCATATCCGAAGTCGTAGCAAGCCGGATGACCGAGGCCCCAGACCCAATACTAAAACTCGACGACGACTGACTAGCAGGGTACGGCCGGCGCGACTGCGCGAAGCTGCTAGCGCTACTACTAGCACTACTCGGCGATCGCGATGCAAAGGTACTCCTCGCACGGCTCCGCGGCGTCGTCGGGGCCGTGCGATACTGGCCTCGCGTAGCCGCTGACGAAGTCCTCGCGCCGAGGCGGGGTGTGCGCGGACTATTCGAGTCCCGGTCAGAACTGCACATACCGCGCATTCCCCTCCTGAGACTTGGAGACGGCGTGCGCGTGGTGGCGATGGAGCCTTCTGGCGCGTCGTCGTCGATGTGTCCGTCGAAAGCGAAACTGCTGTCGTCGTCATCCTCGACATGATTGTCATTGTAGATGAGGTTCGGGTTCAAGGGCCGCATGGCCCGTAGCAGCTCGGCGAAGAGATGCATCAGGGTCCTAAAGGTGGCGTTGGACATCGGCCGACCGCAGAAACGTCACGCGCTCGTATAGATCAAGGAAATGCACGAGATCTTCGGAAGGCCGCAAGACGTCGAGCGAAGTGAGATGCGCGATGTAGCTCCTCATGGTCATCTCTGGGGCGCGCTGTAGTAGCATGATAGCTTCGGCGTCTAGACGTGGCGCCGTCGGTATTGAGTCTGGATCTGGAGGCGCTTGGGCGACGGCTTTGGCCTCGATGAGGTTCGGTAGTTCCGCTACCACCGTAGCATACTGTACATTAGGCAGGTCTGACAAGGCGGGAGAGCCCCAGCCGTAGTGTTCCACTTCGCCCCAGACTGGTCGCAGGAACGGCAAAGGAACACCCGTCAAAATTTCGTGCGCCTCTGTCGACGAACGTTTCGATCTAGATTAGGCGAGCGACCGTCGACCTTCCTTGGGCTGCGCATTGTCTGGGTTCTCGCCGCCCTCACTCCTTGCAAGCCCAGTTCGTGGAGTCGTCACTGCTGACCCGAGCGCATCAGCAGGCGAGATGACCTTGGGGCGTGCTTCCCAGGCAATAGCAGCACTTCGGCTCTGACTCTTCGCGATCATCTTGTACACCTCCTTATTAACATCGCCCGCCTCGATCGGGATCCATGGCTTCGGAATCGAGGCAAGCACGGTGCGAGTGACATAGAGTCGCAGGAAGTAGACGAACAGGACGATTAGAATGGTGATAACATAGACGATGGCGATGACGATGAGATTGATGACTTGATGGGTCGTGGTGAGAGACTGTTGGACAAAATCGCCAGGGATAATGAGAAGCAAGACAGTCAGGATTAAACAGAGGAAGCCGTAAACGGAGTTATAGGCTATTCGAGAAACAAGCTTGGTGCTTGACATGGTGTTCCAGGAATCTAGATGAGATGCGGGCTCGCTGTCTGTCGTTCGTTCATATTTTGATTCGATCGGATCGGGCCAAGTCCAGTCGCAACAACCGACGACTTGGCCAAAGGGGATGAAGGACGCCGGAACGTGTCACCTTATTGGGCTCGAAGATCATGTTATAAACCAATGGGCATGGTGAACTTGAGATATTAAGGCGAGCGATGCGCCTGGGGGTGTACGCGAAGGAGGGCGCTAATTCAAGGAGCTGGGAAATGTTGCTGTGACGTCTAAGTTGTAATTACGATGTGACATGGATCCTGGTCAGGGAAGCCACCAGGGCACTGGAGGTGGTCATAGCTTCCGAGCTGAGATGAGAAGTAAGGTAGGTACCAGTCTAGGTAGGGGTAGATTTAGCGTAGTTATCTAGGGACTTACCTACATAAGTATCCATGACCTTAGCGTGTAAGCATTACAGTTGAAAGTACAGATTAACCAAGAGATCGCAAGGCGCCGAATCCTTCTCATAGTCGACTCCTAAAGTCAAGGGTCTAATTACTGTGGTGATGATTCAGAATTGACTGTTGTTCTTTAGCAGATTGCGGGTTCTCTTCGCGAATGTGCCAAACTTGAACTGGGTAATAATGTTAGATCGGGATGTTAGAGTAGATACAGGGGCAAACCTCGTGTCTTATGCATTCGTGTATAGGCTCTGCTCTCCAGAACCTTGCTTATGCGGGTCAGACCAAGTTGTCGAACCAAGTGATCTTGTTTCGAACAGAGACGACCATTTCCTAAGGCATCCCGAGATACTAAGCAACTCGTTTATAGTCATTTTCATTCTCAGGATTTCATCATCTATTAGCTAGGCTTGATAATGGTTCGTTAGTTCTTTTTAGTTGGGATCGATTTGGACTGATATGTTATCGAACCGCAGGGCATATGCCTGCAGCCCAGCGGGTATATTTATGATTGCTAAGAAGTGTCTTTTTCGATTCTTAACTTGAAATATGTAAAAAACCTTTGCTACTTAATTGAATATGGTGACTGGACTGTACCAGCAGTAGTGAATTTTTGTCAGGTAGAACTGGCGATGCGGGATGAACTTAGGTCGACTAGAATGCTTCTACTCAAGAATGTCTAGGGGGGGTAACATCGACCACGCTCTCGAGACTAATAGAGTTACCCACCAACCTATGGAAGTAGTTGAGTTAACAAACTAACCAGGTTCAAGGTCCCTACATATTTCTCGTAGGCTGACATGCAGTTAGCCGCGCCCTGAAGGTCTAGACAAACACCCATGCAAGCCGTCACAACCTTCTAACCACCAAATGTGCCCTTAATTGGGCTAAACAAGCATGAACAAGTTCCGCACCCAACATTACATAGAGTTTTCCGCCTACTTCATAGAAGGCGAGTGGTATGTGATACAGACCTTCCATTGACTTAAAGGTTCCCAACCATGTTCTCCGTGGAAATGAGGTCCCAGCTGTAGAAGGCTGCCGGACTCTGCCACTCTGCCCCTCACAGGGCTAGAAAGACCACGGGAGCACCGTCACTAGAATTACTGCTTCTAAAGCACAGCCCTTTTGTATATACATTGTTATTAAGATTTTGGCTTGCTTTCCTATAAGGGGAACAACACAACTGCGACCTCACAACGCCGGACACGAGCCGAGAGGGCGGGGCATACAGGAACTGGTTACCGGTAACTATCACGCGCGCCTCCGGGCTAGATTTGTGACGATCGCGCCACAAGGCTCACGAACTAGTCTTATCGATTACGCTTATCGATAAACCAACGTAGGTCTACATACAAATTTTCAGACATATCCCTTTGGCGTCCATTTCACCTCTGTAGACATTGCTTAGCCCGGTTTATTTACGTGCTTTGTTATTACCACCTCTGCTGATAGATCGACAGTTTAGATACTTATAAATGCTATAAAAATTACGCTAAATCTAATATAGCTTTTTATATTTATAGATTAGTTTAAATAAAATATAACGCATCCCCCACTTAACCTAGCCACTAATAAGATATAATAGGATATAATAAGGGTGACTACACCGCTTACTATATATTAGATATATACTTTTTAAAGTATATACTAAAGTTATATAACTTTAAATTATATAACTATTTATAAAATATATATAGCCTTTAGCTGTATTATTTTATAAGACTCTACTTTTTAATTTTATATTATTTATTTATTTATACGACTTTTTTTTTATTAAAATAGTGTTTTATTATAATATATCTTCTACTTTAGTTAGCTATTTAATTTAATTAGCTATTTTCTAGACCTTTATATACGCGTTTAAAAACAATTTAATAATAACGTATATAATTAATTTAAACTATATAGAATCTGATTTGCTAAATATTTTTATACCGTTTTAATAAGTTTGCATATTATAGCCGAGTTTATTATAAGCCTTATAATGCTAGGCGCGCATCTCTTTCCTCTTTATATAACAACTATTTTAACGATATTTATAATTTTCCTATTTAATTATATTCCTAAAAGCTTATAAATTTTCTGCGTTATATATTAAAAAACCCTTTATCTTATAATTAAATTCTCTTTATATAATAATACTAGCTAAACTTATAATTTGCCTTATAAAAGGTTATAATACTCTCTTTTAATAATATAAAACCTAGTCGTATTATATATAATTTAGTATATACCTTTAATAATAGATATTAGAAAGCTATTTTAGTATCGTATAACTTTTAATTTAATATATTAGAATAGGGATCGGGCTTTAGTTAGGTTAATTAAGGTTGCGGTTAATTAAAGTCGCAGATTAATTAAGATTATAAATTACTAATAAGTAAAGTTAAAATTAAAAGCTTAACTTAAAAAGTAATTAGTTAATAATCTAGTTAATTAATAATATATTTTAAATTATATAGCCTTATATAAAAGATTTATAAGCTTTTAAAGATATAATTAAGTAAAAAAAATTATAAAAAC
>NPFG01000696.1:0-15759 GCA_002288965.1 Xylaria sp. MSU_SB201401
CCATGGTACGTACCCTATGGAGGGGTACGGACCTGACGCAGCGGGTGGCATAGCCACCCTCGCTGTGTTCTATCAACTATATTATAATTAAAAAAAATTTTTTAAATTATATATATAATTTATTTTTTAGATTTCTTTAAGCTGAGAAAATAAATAATAAACTTAGTATTATATAAAAATTATAGTAAAACTTTTAATAATAATTTTATAGACTAAAAAAATTTAAAAAAAATAATTAATAATAAGATTATAATCTTTAATTTTTTTTTTTATAATATAACCTAGTTTAAAACTTAGAAGATATTTAGTTATTTTTTTATAATTTATTTTAGCTATTAATAAATTTATTAATAATTTATATAAAAAAGTAATATAATTTTAATACTATTGTTTTTCTCCCCTTTATAATCGCTTTAAAACTTTGTTAATTTTTTTTATATATTACTAATGTCTATTGCAATATACTTATACTGTCTGCTTATTTTTAACTATTTTATCTAGCTACTTATTGAGCCTTGAAGTTGATGAGTTTTGATGAGAAAAGTGACCCATTAGGTGGGGTGATCCATTAGGTGTGCTAAGATTTTAAAATCACCGTATCAAACCTGACCCTCCTAAAAGTGGCCGTCAGGGTCAATTTCCCAAACGCTCAAGGCAAACCTTCCTACTGTGATATACAGTGACCGCAAGGTGCTTCCATCAAATCCAGAGATTCATGTCCGCCTCATATGCGTCTGTCCCGCAGTAATCGTAGTCCTCGTCTCCGTCATAATAATGAGAGGGTTCGAGAGGGTTCTGTTCACGTCCCACGCAGATACTACAGACGCGTCAGTGCTTCTTATCGCCGGAAAACCCTCGTATTAGAGCGAAGACGAAAACCCACCCGTCAATGGCGTCAACGAAACGATGAAGGCGCTCGTCGCTGAGGACTTCCTCTGACACCTCGCCGACGCCCACCTCAATCCGATTTCTGGCCCTCAATGCCGACAAGGCTGACAGAATCTCGTCAAGTGTGCGTGGGTCTGTGAGGTTCGTGCCAGAAATTCTGATCTTGAGAGAGCAAAGGTTCGCACCACAGTCGATCATGGCCAAAAAGCGATGAATCCGTCTCGCGAGACGGTCGCTTGTCTCATCAGACAACGGCTCCAGGTTAACTTTGAGGTTCTTGACAAACTTTAACACTGCATCGTTTAGCATTAGTGATCATGACTTAGGTGCTGCATGCAAGTGCTCTGGGCACCATAGACTCGATATTCAAATCCACATCTAACAATACGTAGGTATCATATGGCAGATTGTAGCTTGAGCAGTTCCCTCAACTCTAAGAGTATAACCACATGTAATGGACCCGGCGAGAGGTATTACTTACTCTGACTGCTCTCGGGTAATCGAACATCATCCCGTTCTTTGTCGTTGCCATCTTCGTCTCCCATAATGTTGAGGACAAACTCGGCCTCGCTGCAAAGTACCCGGATGGCCTCGTCATGCACCTGGTTGCAAGTATACAGCAGGGTTGTTAGCCCCGTCTTGCCGACATGACTCTCAAGGCTTGACTGTGTATAGTCATACAGGGAATCGTACAGCGCGAAGACGCCGAAAAGGTTATCGGATAGTTCGCTTATGAGATCTGCATACAAGTGCTCATAGATTTTGAGCCGTAGCTCGAGCGGAAGAACCTCGAGGAAATATCTTTTCTCTTCCAGTTTGGTATCTGGCGACTCATGCCTGTAAACAGTTGGAACCAGTGTCATCTTTCTCAAGCGGTGCGGGGGGTTGAGTGAGGGGGCAGAGAGATTGAGACACAGAAGTGGAAGTGTAAACAGCCCAATCAATGAGTATCTTTCTCTTGATACTAAGAAAATGTAGAGGAACACTATACGGTCATAGATGCGGATGTAATGGCAATACACATGACGATAGCTGGTGAGTGAGGTTTCTCAGCCTAACTGGGGACTTTAGATTACCTAGCTCGCCTGGGTCCACACCGAATAGGTACAGTAGCACAACAACATGGTGGAGCAAGATTTAGGTATCTACGCCGCCTATGGTCGATGCCTACTTACCTTCGGCTTCCAAAACTACCTAGGTAGGTAAGCATCACGCGACTGCCTCACCAGACTTGTAGATGGCCATCTTGTTTACCTGGATGAATTGTATGAACCGCACGGCTCCTTTCGTATGCACCCATCGCTTAGGGTCTTGTTTCATCCAGACAAAGCTGCTCTAGATATGAATGAGTGAAATGCAGGAGCGTGCGAAAGACATGGTCTACAGTCTCATTGATGCAAGGCGTTCATCACAACATGGCGGACAATGGAATTGAACAATATCATTATACATAAAACCGATTCTAGACCCGGGAAATTCGATTCTGGACCTTCTTCCGAAAGGAATGATCGAAATCAGCTGCAGACCTTCATACGCGAGACAGTTTGGGTAAGTTGATCTTGCCTGCAACGACAACGTTCGCCTTTCCAAGGAAAGCGTGCCGAAACCCCAAGAGAAGCAAATATGTCCCCAGATCGTTCCAATGAGGGTGGTCGGAAGCCACCGCCGCGCCCAAGAACGCCTGTAGACTACATTCCAACGCCGGTCCGTATAGTAGCCCCTGCTGAAGCCTTTGGTCACCTCCAGAATGAGAAGCAGAGGTCTACGCCTGCGAGATTCCACTCTTTTTCTCGAGGACGGCTCACAAGTCCGACTCAAACCCGGCCGGGAACTCCTAACACGATGAAGAATTCTTTCATCGGCTCTGCAAGAACTGGACGGTCAGCTCTAAGCGCTGCGCGCAGGAGTATAGCATCGGGCCTAGAGAAGGCAAAGCCAGCAGTGGGGACAGCAGTCGCAGCTAGCAAGAAAGCTGCCATCACGGCCGCAGACCGGTTGAAGGGAATGGCAGCTAACACGTCGCAGGCTAACAAGAAGGATAAGCAGAAGGGGAAAGAGGTCAACAGAGCGCCGAAGAGTGGGAACAACGATCAACGCCGAGGGTCGGCTTCATCGAGTGAGTTGTCGACTATATCGCTTCGACGTCGCCGTCGACTTCCCAAGCTGCAAATTCCAAATATCGACGTCGCCGTTGCGGAAGCCTTGAAAAGTGCTTGTTCAACTGACACAGAGGAGAGTGAGAACTTCCGACTTCTCGAGATCTCTCCCACGAGTAGAGAGCTGAAAGATGAATGGCTCAACGATGATCATCCCCTGGATGTGCAGCACGAATTTCACAACATGCTAAGTGCGCGCCGTAGAGTTCGCAAGGGTAAGAAGTTTGGCGCCATAGTCAAAAGATATTGCGAAGCGCGTTCAACTTGGAGAGACGCTTATATTGCCAGGGCCGGTAATGATAACTACGAGGACAGAGAACTCTTGAAAGTCCTAACTGACGCTCTTCAAGAGCAAAAAGACCTCGCTGTTAGGCTAGTACAACAGAACCCGGCTCAATATCCTGGGCTGAAGGAAGTATCCGACCCAGGGGTGACCCTCAAGCTGTATTGGCAACACAAAAGCACAGTGCCTGTGAGAGAAAAAGGTTGGTTAAGTATCTATTAATACCGATTGCCTCTGGAAGGTTGAGCTTATTTTCAAATCTATTATCCTACCAAATGTCTTCAAAGACACAAAAATCTCCTGCAAGTGCTTTTCAAATTTCCGTCCCGTTTTTACTTTTGCGATGCTGACACCGTCTCAACATTCAGAAGAGATGTGTATATGAATTCATCCCTTATACCCGAGCTGACAGTTCATAAGCCGCTTAGTTTTTAAGGATTTGACATGACACATTGAAGGTTGTTTCTACCATCGTTACAGTGAGATGAACTACAAGTGCAGAATACCCGTTGCTCGTGACACATTACATGTTTGTTCGATGAGACCTCAAGTTGCATAAGACATTCTCACCCGATTCTATGTACGTTCCAAGCAGCAAGATGACTGGACGACGCGGAAACATCTGGCCGTTCTCCGCAATACAAGCGGCTTGGCTTCACGGTGATGGTAGAGGTACCAAGGTTGACTTGCCTAAATTCGGCGTATGAGTTGTTGGGTTAGGTCGTTCATGCAACATCTCTGCGCTGATCAACGTTATCCTAGGGGATAATTATAGTAGCTGTTAGTACCTAATACCCGACAATGCTAACATGATCGTGGCCAACAGGATAGATTGCATTTTCAATTTGGGCAACCCTCAAATTGTGAATTCATCAAAATTCACCGTTCTCCTGTGGTCTCAAGCAATGTCCATCGCAAGAGACGATCTTGTTACACACTAACTTTGATTCTCTGGCCTCTAAGCGTCTAGATCCTGGGGTAGCTCCACCATAGCTACTCACTACCATGTCTAGCCGGGATCGAAAGCCCTGGATACGCCCTGCATCGAGACGGAGACGAACATATGTCCTTATAGCTTGGATTCTCTTTGCATATTGGACGTTGACGCACTTCTGGGGCTCGTCTACATCAAACTTTAGCAAACTAGAGCGACATATGAATGATGGACTATTGCGCCGATCTAGGACTGTCAGCAAGAGCAGTTTCGATTGGAGCAAGGTCCCTTACAAATACCCGCCTGGGCCTTTAACACCATTGCCCACCGGCAGCCCCAAGTCGTTCCCTAATGTCCAATTTCGCCACAAAGCTGGCGATGCAGAGCACAAAAACCTCCAGGAGTCTAGGCGGCGCAAAGTCAGAGAGATATTTGTTGGCGACTGGGAAGCGTACAGAAAGTATGCCTGGCTAAAAGATGCGCTGATGCCTATTTCAGGCGGGTTTCGCGACCAATTTAGCGGCTGGGCCGCGACTCTTGTTGATTCGCTCGACACGCTCTGGATTCTAGGGCTGCGAGAAGAGTTTGACGAGGCCGTCGAAGCAGTCGCACAGATTGACTTTGGCCAGTCGACTTCGCCTAGAGTGAACATCTTCGAAACCAACATTAGGTACCTTGGTGGCTTGATCGCCGCCTACGACCTGAGCAAACGGGAGATGTTGCTAGCTAAAGCGATTGAGCTCGGCGATCTCATATATGCGGGCTTCAATACTGAACATCGGATGCCCGTAGACTTCATCGACTTCAATGCGGCAAAGACGGGCGAGGGCTTGATAGCGGAGGACTCGGTAGTCTCTGCTTCGCCGGGAACCCTGTCTCTCGAGCTCACGCGGTTATCGCAAATCACTGGTGATTCGAAGTACTACGACGCCATTTCTCGTGTCATGGACGTGTTTCGGCAAGGCCAGCAGAGGACCAAACTTCCCGGGTTATGGCCAACGTACGTTTCCATGAGCGAGCCGAATGTGATACGTGGTGACCAGTTTACTCTCGCAGGCTGCGCTGATAGCTTGTACGAGTATCTGCCAAAGATGCATGCGCTCCTTGGCGGGTTGGAGCCAGGATATGAGGAGATGAGCAAAAGGTTCTTGGAGGCAGCTAAGGCATTAATTTTCAGGCCCATGACCCCAACAAACGAACCAATACTTATGCCGAGTAGTGGCAGAGTCGCTGGGGACGGCAATATTATGTTAGATCAGGAGTCGGAACACCTGGGTTGCTACATTGGTGGCGTCTATGCTCTTGCGGGCAGATTACTCGGCAATGAGGAGTATGTGAGTACTGGTTCAAAACTCGCTCGAGGATGCGTATACGCATACAAAGCATTCCCTACCGGTATAATGCCCGAACGTCTGAATATGGTCGCTTGCGATTCCCTCGAAAAGTGTGAATGGGATGAGGATAAGTTTGCTGAGGAGAGAGCTAAGCAGCGCGAATGTCAGTGATCTATCCATATTCAATTCGCTCAAAATAATACTCAAGTTTAATCACAGGGAAAGAAGGTCTGCCTCTTGGCTTTACCACCGCGAAAGATCCTCGCTACCTCCTGAGGCCCGAGGCTATAGAGAGCGTTTTCATTCTGTACCGAGTTACTGGCGACCCGGCATGGCAAGATATGGGCTGGGACATGTTCAACGCCATCATCAAAGGAACGCGCACGGGGTTAGGTACACACGCATCTGTCAAATACGTCACCCAGAAAACCCCAACGTTGACGCAGGAAGATTATATGGAGGTACGCAAATGCCTATGAATTGAGGGACCAACTGACGCTGTATCCAGAGTTTTTGGCTAGCAGAAACGCTCAAATACTTCTACCTGCTGTTTTCGGCGCCAGACATTATTAGCCTGGATGACTTCGTATTTAATACTGAAGCTCACACCTTCTTGAGACCTAAATGATATAATATTCTCATTGCCGTTTAGATATATAAACCATTCAATTTTTTTCACCTTTATTCCTCGGTGCTGGTCTGTTTCATGCCAGCTACGTTGATGTGACGGCTTCCTGATCTCGCACCTTACCTGACAAGGAGCCATCATACTGTTTAAATATGCACCCTGTGTTCATAGCCCCTTTTGCCTAGAAATTCTGCTCCTACTCAGATTAAAAGAAGCCGAGACGTAACCCGATACCGGATCACGCAATTACGGTTGGAGATTGCGGGGTTCTAATGACGACTTTAAAAGTGATCGTAGGGTATGTTGGTTGATAAGAACTTCAACAAAGGGCCAAAAACGTGTGTAGGAGAGACGAAGGGGAATCATATGTACCATGTCTACAGCAACTGTCACTTCTACGGTGTTAGAGGCCCCGGCGCCGCCTGGTCAACCCGATATCTCGTATCATCCGGACTATGAGAAGTGGCAAGCTCGTATCGCTCGTCGACTACGAGAGGGTAATTTAGAAACATCTAGCCCGGATGGCTTCCCAGAAAGACTAACTGGGGACCTGGTTTGGGACGGGGAGACGGTAGCGGATAAGTATAACTGGACGTTTGTGTTCACACCTGAGCATCTGGCCGAGATCGATCAGGCCCTAGCTCACTTCAAAGGTATGCGAAGGCACTGAGAAACTCCAGATAGCGCATTTGACGTTTACATAATGATCAGGACTCAATAAGCCCCTTGGCGCTATCAACCAGGAGACATTCCCACTGCCAACTCTGCAAACAGAGCTCCGCCGGCTGTCAGCCGAGCTACACAGCGGCCACGGCTTCTTCGTGTTGCGCGGGCTGGACGTAGACAATCATACACGCGAGGAGAACGTCATCATATATGCCGGCGTCTCGTCGCATGTCGCGTCCGTGCGTGGACGGCAAGACCACCAGTTCGAGGGCAAGAAGGCCGATGTCACTCTGACGCACATCAAGGACTTGACGTGGTCCCACGATAATAAATTGATCGGCAGCCCGGCCTATACGACAGACAAACAGGTGTTCCACACCGACCGCGGGGATATCGTATCGCTATTCGCGCTCGAGACGTCCGCCGCAGGCGGCGCAAGCAAGCTCGCGAGCACGTGGCGAGTGTACAATGAAATAGCAGCCACTCGGCCGGACCTCATCCACACGCTATCCGAGAACTGGCAAATGGAGATGTAAGTCGAATTATAGTCGCGACGAGCAGATCATCAGTCTATATCTCGAAGAAAAAAAACCTAGACAAGTTTAACGATGTTAACTAATCTACGCGATCCCCCAGATTTGAAAAGGCCGACGCGCCATTTGTGGAGAGGCCGTTGATCTTCCACTTTCCCGCGACGGATTCCACGCCCGAGCGCCTCGCCCTCGAGTACGCTCGTCGGTACTTCGTGGGCTTCGGGGCCTTGCCTCGCAACCCCGCCATCCCGCCCATCACCGAGGCGCAGGCAGAAGCACTCGACACGCTGCACTACCTCGGCGAGAAATTCTGCGTGAACACCGACTTCCAGAAGGGAGATATACAATACATCAACAATTTGGCGATCTTTCATGCCCGCGACGGCTTCACAGACACCCCGGAGAAACGGTATGTATAATAGATTTGCGATATGTGTGAACCTGATATATACTAATGATATCTGGGTTCTAGCCGACATCTACTACGCTTGTGGTTACGCGACCCGGAGAACGCATGGGAGACACCGCGTGCTCTGCAACCGCAGTGGGATCGACTTTACAAGGATGTCACCGAGGAGAACGAAGTGCTCCCGCTTGAGCCATGCATTCGTAGCAGCGCAGGTCACAGGAAAAGCTGAGCTTATCCGTCATCTCGGAGCTTGATTTAACAGAATAGTTTCTCTACTTAATGAAGTGACATGCCGCGGAGTGGCGAACAGGAATTGACTTGGTATCTGTCTACTGGTGTATGGTGATCTGTCTCCTATATTTACATGAAGTGTCTATTACAAACTCTATGGAGTATATCCATGCCCAACACAATTCACTTCTAGCGTAATTCCCTCTTCCAATTAGCTATCACTTCACCAGATCTAGTCAAGCAGAATCTCATAGTTGCCACTTGCGACGCGAACAGGCTCATCGCGACTACCATATTTCCGTCGCACGAGCTCGAAGATGATCAACCCAGCACTGGTGCTTGGTACTTGTCGAATGGTATTCCACCAGAAGCTTCGGTATAACCAACGAATTACTCCTTTGCGTTCTGACGCAGCTTCCGAAGTGCACTGCGCCCATGTTTCTTGGTACGCACGATAGTATGCTCTTAGCATCCTCCACCGCCGTCCTGGATCACGAGTGGATGTTCTAAACTTCTGTGCTCTCGCGTCGAGATCTTCTAAATGTTCCCAGTGCAAGTTTTGGACATAGGTCAAAGGATGGAGTAGGATCTGCTGAGCAAACGATGCTCCAATGCCAGCAAAGAGTAAGAACATAGGCTCGATAGCGTAGTGAGGTCGGATGACAATTGGCTTGTTCTCGTCTTGAGAGGTCGGGCGTTTTCGGGCAAGGATGTTGACCATGTCCCGGTTCAATCCGCTGTAGTACCAAGTGATAAACTTGTAGTAGCTTTGCGCCTTGACATATTCAAAGGTACTGAAGAAGATAGCGCTGCCAAAGCTGTCTTTCACAAATGACAAGCCCCAGCCAGCAAAGACACCTCGCATACCAATCTCGCGCAGCTTCTCGGCAGAAAATGACCATATGCTCCTGGGCTTGCCATTGTTCCCTTGAACAAGATCTCGGTGGTCGTACCGAGCCTGTATGGCATCGAGAGGAGCGGCAACTACACTCTGAATACTTCCCGCCAGAAATCCCGCCGTGAAAGTGTGAATCGGGTCTGGTGGTGGGAATACACGGCGGGATGACCTAGAGCTTTCCTCATGGAGAGCCCCAAGAACCTGCAAATAGCTGGTATAAAGGATAGCGCCGACGCTGACATTAGCTATTAAGGGTGGTAGAATCTGTTCTGGCACGACTCTCCAGCCCTGCTGCCGGACCACGGTTGCGATCAAGCCCGGAGTTGTGCCACGAGCCCATTGCCAGGTTTGTTTCAGTGTCAGACCAAGCCGGGATGATGTGTGGTCGTTTGCCACGGCTTGTGCAAGTAGTCTAGTCTGAGCCTCATGGACACTTCTCGCATAGGCAAGATAGTCAACTCGCGTCCGAAAGAAGGCCTTTACGGGAGCTCTAAAGTAAAAAGCGATAGCTTGGGCACTTAGTGCACGAACACCAGCAGCTGACGCGGCCGTCGCGGCATTCTTTCTGGATGGCTTCTCGAGAGTGCCGTCAGTTGGGACAACTGGCAGAACACCTCTGTATATATCGTTTTGCTGGTTAAAGCGGCCTCCGTCATCGCGGCCTGACGGCATGGTTTTTCCAGATCATTTCGGGGATCGTGATATCCGTTGGTGCAGATACTGTACTACTAAGATAGATTGACAAGATCGTTTTGAGGCTTGCGCTGCGCGAAACAAGATCTGCCTAAGACCCCACGAGGACCCTGCACGAGACATTGGCTGCACAGCCACATGACCTCATAGTATTCATGAAACGGGGTATGTATTCAGCAAGAGATTCCCGGTATATGCATCTTGCCGACCAAATGATTAAGTAGAGCGATCTTTGAAGGCATGAACAGCTTGTAGGATTTCAGACACTACTAAATAGACAAATCCTCGGGAAGTCGTATAGAGCTACGTCATGGCCAGTTTATTACGATGTCATTAATATCCCTGAATCTGGCAAAATTATCGTAATCGAGATTATTAGGCAGATGCTTCAGGTACATGACATTCAGCACTACGGTCATTCATTCCACGCTGTCATAGCAGCCTATATACACTTCAGGGTCGTACCTACGGTAGACTTAGTGCGACAGTAGACTCACCACCCTCGAATATGGCCATCTAGGTACCTAAGAGGTTAGGATATTGACTGTCTTCTTTCAAGCAGATCTCATATCTAAGGTCAACTAAGTCAGAGCAATCTCCTCTGCCCATGCTGCGCGACTAGTGCTATTATCGCGGGATGTGTATAGAAACAGGCCGCCCACGTTTAACACTCTAAGCCCGGGTTTTTAGGGGGGGGTTTTTTTTCAACTAACCGCGAGGATCCGAAGGGAGCTGTAGCGGTCATATAAGAGTCTATGGTAGTCGACGCGTCTATGTTCTTAGAATCCACACATTCAATCTACTAGACCACATTTGCAAACCCCGCAGTATGTGAGACATCTCCAGACGTTATCATCTGTCAAGCAATCGATTTCGCGGTAAAGGCTCGTGAACACGTTGGGAGTTTGCTGATTTTCGTTTCTTCAGATTGATCGTCCACGTAGGCATGGTATCCATATGACGAATGATTATTGTGAGAGGCGAGGCTGTGTACGAGTATGAGAGCTTTTCACATCTAGCATAGCTGCTCTTGTTTTGGGATGTCTCGATTTAAATTAGGAGAATAGGGGGCAGGGAGAGAGTGACGTAACTGGATGCCTGAGTGACTGGATGAGATAGTGATGCGACGAGCATTAGGGATCGCAGTTAAGCTCAAGAGGGCGAAAAATTCGGAGTTATAAAAGGCTGCGCCGATCCATAGCGCCACCTTGTTTATATCAATCTCAGGCTACACGCTCTATGAATGTATCGATAGCGTGGTGCGCGAGTTGCTGCATTCCAGAGGCCGACTGATTAGGTTCCAAAAAGGAAACCCTCAACACAGCGCTCCGCCGAATATTGAAACAACGACCAAGACATGACTTACAACATCATTCGTCAATCAATCTCTATTGAGAGGTCAAGGGATCTCATTCCACTATAGAGAGGGAGAGTCGCGCAGACGCGTTCTTGTACAAATAGCTGTCTGACTTCTCACGATGGGCTTCACCCCTTTCCCTCTCCAAGTCACTCGTGCATCTTCCATTACTCGCAGTGCATATTTTCCACTTCCTGATCTAACTCATCGGTCCCTGAGAATCTCATAGCAATCATGAAGTCTGTTCTCATTACTCTTGCCGCCATCCTGGCCGCTACCACGATTGCCGGTCAGTTACACTCACACAATGCCAATTGATTTCCCTGCAGCCTTCCAAGACGAAGAGCTTTAGTCACTCGCTTTATATGCACATATCTATCTAGATCTGACTAGCTAACTTCGACGGCTGCCATAGTACCCGTTACCGATCTGGCGCCGAGACAGGGCGGTGACCCGCTCGGCATGATTCTTTCGAAGGTGGAAAAGCACCTTCCTGGTGCTAAGCCCCAACCCCCCAAAACGGTACCGCCAAATCAACTGGTCCATTAGACGGGCTCACCAAGGGACTTGGACTCAAGCACTGTATGTACCCTGTGTTACACGCTCCCCTTGATCTGGGTCCATGAAAATTAACGTATTAAAGAAATCCATGAATGATTCTTCTATCTCCTACTCTAAGGTTTCCGATGCAAGGTTATACGGCAGTTACGGAACTAGGTGTATCACAATGACAAGTTCTCGCTATTATACTTGGGGGGCTAGATGCTGTAGTCAATGAAGAAGTATTGACTTATTCATGTCTATTATTTATTCTAAGCCATTGGCAGCCCGTCTTTTGATAAATCAGCAACCATTCTCTTGAACGCCGGTCCAAGTGCTTCAATTACGACAGATACGTCGGGCGGCACAGTGCTAATTCTCTCTAGTTCGGAAGTGACCTTCTTCGTGTCTAAAGGTTCGGGGTTGCCCGGATTGTCATACTTCCTTGCAGCTCTAATGCCTTTCACGTCTTTCCCATGCCGGAGAGGCCCATGAGGCTTCGACGGGGTTATTAACGTATCGTCGAGAAGAGTCTGCCATCGTGACGCGAATACACCCGGTCCCGGTATACCCCCAGAGTTGGCCTGGTTTCTTCCGTGCGTAGCGCCGATGATCTTCTGCATTTTTTCTGCTGATAGCTTTTCAAGAGTTTCAAGGTGTGCAGAATGAGCGTCGATATTCTCAAGAATCGCTCGTTTCTGATCATCTGCAAGCTTGCTAAAAGCATCTTGTAGCCTTGGCTCTATGTCAGTCATAGAAGACTCTTCATTTGATCCGAATTTAGAGGGTTGTCGGAAAAGCTTAATAGCACTGCCATAATGATGAGTCAGTAATCAGAGCCATGCGCAAGTCTCTTTGAGAATGAAGGTCAAAAAGAAACCTCAAAATCATATACTGGGAGAAAGAAAGCTAAGGGTCTCGGAACACGTACTCTATCATCCAATTCTTCCACGTATCCCTCAAATCAGGGCAACCTTTACAAAAGTCGTGAAGATATGCCCAAAGTAGGTGACGGTTTCGTTGTAGTAGGCCCACGAAATCTTCGACGGTTAGCAAACTTGACTCTGGGTTGTTCTCTGGCGCTTTGGCCTTTGTGGTTTTGATGAAATCTGTTAGGAAATTCTCAATCGCGTTAAGGTGTTTTCGAAGATCTACGTTCTTGTGAACCACTCGAATCATGGGGTCAAGTGCGGCCAAGGCTTCCAGAACGATAGCAGTCGTTAGGTCAGGAGTCGAATTGCATAAGACATCTACTATACGCTCTCGGTCCCTAATCGCAAGTTTGGCTGCATAGTACTCTAGGCATAAAGCATGCTGCTGATCTGTCAAGGACTCCACAAGCTTCTTGTTCGTAGTGTCGAATATAGCAACGATGATAGAGGTTTGCTCTCGTATGCTTTTCTCTTTTACTGTCTTACGTTGAAGCCGGTCCTTCGCTAAGTGCCTATCGATTGCTCCCATGTGCTCAGTAGAGATACTGTCTCTATCCGACTTAATCTTATCAGCGAGTTTGCGGAACTCCGCAGCATCCCAATCAAGAACTAATGAGACAATCCTAAGATTCGTCAGATTCACGTCGTGTTGATATTGGGTTGGTAAGCTGAGAATTACCTCTGCACTACATCATCCAGGATTAGCAATCATAGCGGCCGAAGCAAAGTGAGCTAGGCATGACTCACTCAAGTTCATTCCATCGGCAGCGTTCGAGGTCAAACCCATCCAATTTGAGATCGCTCCCATACTCACTTTTGAGAGAAATAGTTTGCTCATTCCATTGATCATGCTCGCCGCGTTGCCGATTCGCAGCGTTTGCCCAACCATAGTGTAAGGTACTAATCTGTGCACGTTCTCAATGAGCTTTAGTAGGTAGGGGCCTTCTGGTGAAAGTACGAAAACTTGGTGGAGAAAAGTGGCAATGTGAAGTATTGCATATTCTATGGCCCCTTTGAGGGCAGGAGAGTGTGATTCAAGATCGCTAGTATGCGTAAGCTGATGAAATATTTCATCGATCAAATTCCCGTAAACGAGATAGCAGATGCAATCGCGCCATGATTTCGCGAGATCTTCAGCATCTTCTCCATTATATTGTCCGTGCAGATCCGGTAGATGATCGCACGAGACGCCGGAGAGAAGCCCCCTGGTAACCGCCTCGTGGACGGTGGAAGCCGCAGTAGCAAGTCGTTTCCGAGTGCCTAAAGTCCCCTTATCATAGCTGTCGGAAAGATCGGCTTCCCCAAACCGCCTCATGATACCCTTGAACTTGACTGGCCAAAAGTCGGTCGAGAGGTCTCTCGCAGCTGGTGCTCCCAGGATGAGCCTGGTGAGAAGGAGCTGGAGCAAAGGGGATGATGAGGGATGATGCGGCAGGGCTGGTCCGCCGTCTTTGCCGCGATCGACAAAAGGCCACCCATACTTCTCGATTGCTTCGGGGCTTTGGAAGCTCTGAACCTCAGCATACGTCTCATGATGGATCAAGATGTCCAGCAGGGCTTGAAGCTGCGGGGCAGTTAAGCCCCCCGGTTCGGTCATTTTAGGGCTTTAGAGCGGGAATGCACTGATATGGCACAACTAATAAAAATGCAAGCCCTATGACATGGCTGGCTATCTGTCAGGGAAGCTCGAAAGTTAGCATTCGCCTTGATGTCGAATTTGTCACCTAGGCCACATGTACCTTAACTGGATATGGTGTCTTGCACTGTCATTCAACCTTTGACGTCAGCATCTGGTTCACAGCGAGCTAGTGGCCCAAGCTCAATCTACAATGAGCCGTTACCTGTCTGTTACCTGTCTGTTACCTTTCTGTTACCCAACCGCTACCTCTGCTCTTGGCGTCACAGCTGGAACATCAAATCTAGTATAAACACTGTGTCGTACTGTATTGAACTCACCACTGAGCGATAAGTAGTTCTACAGACCTTTAGTGGCCCCACCACTCAACCCTACCTTCCACACTACACTTTTAAGGCGTTTACGAGGCGTTATTTAACGAAAAAATTAGATAGCAATATTTAGCCAATTAGCTATATTAGCAATTATATTATATATAATATAGGTTAGACTAGGTTATAATTATAAGCTTATAAAACTAATGTATTAAAATGCCGCCTACGAGCTAAACTAAAGCTAAAACCTTAGCAAAAAACTCTGCACCTAATCTAATCGCGCCTATTAAAAGCACTAAAACTAAGCTATTAGCAGACTAGTTTTTTTAACAAATAGTAGCCTAGTTAAGCCTCGATAATATAGTTTTAAACTTATTTTAAACTAAGCCTAACCTAACCTAGTAATTAGTTAAAAAATATATTTAGTATAATATTAAAAGTATAATAATATTAATAATAAAAGCTTAAAAATAGGAATTTATAATCTAATTTTAAAAGTTTTAATAATTTAAATAAAAAAAATAAAAGAAATATAATTTATTTTATAAGCTAAAATTAAAACTAAAACTAAATTTTTTAAAGTTATAAGTTTTAAAAAATTTATAAATACCTATTTATTATAATAAAAATAATTAAATAATTTCCTAAAATTAATTTAAAATATATTTAATAATATATAAAATAAATTTAAATTAATAAATTTAATTAAACTTTAATTTAATAAATATATAACTTTAATTATAACTTAGTTATTATAGAAAGGTAGTGCACTGTAGGGCATACGGTAGCGGGGCTATAGAAGGTCTTACAGGGGGCACAGACTAGCTACAGTGGAAGGTAACGGATCTCAACAGTACTGAAAGCAAAGACTATAGCGGGTAGGTCGCTATAAGGCAAGGGGTAGGAGTGGCAGTCAAAGGATTAAGTTGCTTAATTATTAGGTAGCTAAATAAAGGGAAATTCCAGTAGCTATATAGCTAAAGGGATAGTAGATTTAGTGCTAATAGCACTAAGTCTACACTGTAGTTACTAGCTAAATATAGAAGAGATTAACCTAGCTAGGCTTTAGTTAGTGGGATCTACAACCACCTGAAATAGTGGATTGTTTAGTGCTTAGGTTAGTGGGTTGGTTCGGTATAACCGAACCCCACAGGGGCTGCCCAGGGCCCACACACCTTCCGGGAGACCTCCTATAGGCTTTATAAGACCCACTAACTCCACTGGGTTATCCACTAACGCAATCACCGAAATTACTGACTAACCCTACCGGTGGTGCCGACCCTTGGCACCACTGGTGACCCCGACAGGCCTTGCTTAGCGCTATAGA
>NPFG01000697.1:0-15704 GCA_002288965.1 Xylaria sp. MSU_SB201401
ATTAGAAAAAAAAATATTACTTGCCTTAATATTATAAGTAGTTTTTTTTAATTTAAAATATATCTAGCTTATAAAAATAAGTTTACTATAATAAGTATATATAATATAAAAAGGTTTAAAGTCGCTATTATAAGATTTTAAAATATATTTGCTTATATTTAACACTTTATTAATAACTTTTTTATTTATATTTATATTTTATTAAAGTTTATTAATAATATTATTTTTAACAACTTAAAAGGGTCTTTTATTAGTTATCTTTTTATTAAACTGCTTAAATTTTATATAAATGCCTTAAGATTATTTAATATAGCTTACTAAGTAAAGGCCTTTAGCTACTTAGCTTTTCAAAAAAACTTATAAGTGTTTAAGTAATATTTTAACGACAATAGTTTTTTATATAATAAAATCCTATATTATACGCCGATTACTAAGCCTTTATAAAAATAAAAAAGAGTTTTTTTATATAAAGTTGCTAAAATAATATAGTTTTAAATAGTAATCTAAGTAAATAAAAATATTATATTAAAGTTATAAATTATAAACTAATAAAAGATAAAAAACTTTTATAAAAGTTCTTTATAAAACGCTATTTATTTAAGATCTAATATTATACTATTATAATTTAAATAAACTGCTTTTTATAAATAGATAGGTTTATTCAACAAGGTTTTAATATAATAGTTTATTATTAAGAAATAAACTATAAATAGGAAATTAATAGTTTATTTTTAGCTAATAAAGTTAAGCCTATAATGTTTTTTAATTATTACCTTTTATAAGCTAAGACCTAGTATAAGCCTTTTAAGTTAAAAGTTACCCATTTTATATAAGCTTTAAAAAATTATATATAATAGTGTATTTTAATTATAATTTTATTATTATATTAATAGATTATTTTTTTATAAAAAGAATAGTAAATAAAACAAATTTGAATATAGTAGTAATAAATAAAGCTAATATACAGCTTATTAACTTTTTAATATACCTATTATAATATAGTTATTAAATATATTACGTTTTTAATAAGAAAAACTTTATACCTAATATATTAAATTAGTTAAATATAATATAAAATCAAACTAATAAAAATAGGAAACTATTACGCTTAAATAAACTAAGTAGTATTAAAGTTAGTATAAAATGTTGTTAAATATTTATATAAAGCAATTATAACTAAAAAGTAAAAACGCGACTTATATTTAAATATAAAATAGATATACGCTATAAAAAAATCATAAATAAGCTTAAACAAAGTCAATATATAACTAGTAAAGGCACTATTATCTTTTTAAAGCTAAGCACCCGTTATATAATAAAAATAGGCTAATTTATAATATGTATAAGAGGGTTAAATAACTTCATATTCTATATATTATAATCTAATAAGTATTTAAATTAATATATAATGCAAAACATTATATTAGATTATATTATATTATATAAGATTTTAAACTATATTTTATTTATTACAAGTTGTAGTTAATAAAGAAGTATATAGAATATTACCCTACTTGCAATTATAATTATATTAACTAATAAAAGCCTATTAGTAGCTTACGCTTAATTTATTTAAAATACTTATTACTAATATAAACTATTACTATTAACTTTATCTTTAGCCTACCTAAGGTTAAGTTTAAAGGCATACCCTAGCAACTTACTGTAAAAAATATTATAAAACCTTTAACTATATAATATTAGTCTTATATCTTTTATTTAAGCAAATAATACTTATCTCTGGCAATAAAAAATATACTGCAGCTAATTAGGTTAATATTTTAATATAATAACTCTTATTATTAAATTAGGGAATTTTAAAAGGAATTATCTTTAACTATAACTATAAGTTTATATTAGACCTTTAGTAAAATATTTAAAAAGCCTTAACAACTAAACTATTAATAACTATAATATATTACCCGCAGCCTAATAGATTATTAAAATAAAAAAACTAAGACTATAAAACTTATAATCTGTTTTAATAATTTTATTAACCCTAATTCTAATTAAGTTAACCTTATACTAGATTTATAATAAAACCTTAATACTATATATTTATAAGTTATATAATCTACCTTTTATAAATAGCTATTTGGTTTTAAAGTTTTTAGTCTTTTAAATATGCTTATAAGATAAAAAGATAACCAAACTTTTAAAAAAGTATAAAAAATTAAAAGCACCTATAGTAAAATGCTAGACTAGTAATAGACTTTATAGCTATATAAGCTAAACAATAGTTTAATAATAAATACTGAGCTTTAAATTTTTAAATAAAAGAAAAGGTTATTATTATATCTTTATTAAAGATATTATTTACTTAAAAACTTATCTAAAAAAATACTTTTAATAATATACTAAACTTCAGGTTATAAAGCAAAAAATAGGCAATTTAGTATATAAAGTAAACTTCTTAGGCAATTTTTATATATATCTAGTAGTATTAGTAGCTTATTTATAACTATATAAAAGTAACTAAAATCCTTTTAATTGCATTATACTGCCTTCTAGACTAGTTAAAGCCGACTAAGGACAAAAGGATTATAGGGATTTATATAAAATAGAAAAGCTTTTATAATACCGCCTTAATTATAAAAAAAAGGGTTTCAGTTACTTAGTTAAATAAAGAGGTTAAAAACAAATATAATATATAATATTTGGAAAAAGACTTATAACAGTTATTAAACCTGATAACCAAATATTAAAAGAGAAAAAGACTTAAACTAAATATTTATACTAATAAGAAAGCAAATAAAAAAGTTAACAAAACTCTAAAGAAAAAGTAAAGGCGCCTATATAAGACTTTAACTATTAAACTAGTACTAAGACCTTTATAAAATCTATTATTAGGCCGATAATTAAAGCTCTTAAGCTAACTATTACTAAACTAGTTATTAAGACTTTTAAAACAATTAAAAAGATTTTTAAACGTAAAGCTACTATAAATAGAAATGTAGTAGATAAGAATAAAAAAAACAAGAGGTTAATAAAAGAGGTTAAGGATTATAGCAGAGGTTTTAACTAGTAAAGTAAGCTAATTAATATATTATAATATATAGTAGCTACTAGAGATAACAGCTTTTTTTGCGCCCGGCATTTTAATAAGACATAATAAAGGTAGTTATACCACCCGCTAGGTATTAGGTACATACCCCTGGTACGTACTATGGGTTATATGATCTAAGGTCATATAACCACCTATAAAAGCATATATGACCTTGAGTTATATTGCTTTACGGGACTCTACTTCTTAATTCTATATCTTTTATTTACCTATACTACTCTTTTTATTACTAATATACTTTTATTTTAATTTAAACATTGAAATTAATAACAGTTTTATAAAGAACTAGCTAGTTAGTAAAGGTATTAATTATAACCCTTTTAGCCTTTATACTTATAAATAAAATAGCTTAGTAAAACGCTTTATTAAAGTAATCTTTAATCGCTTATAAACTACTTTATAGGCTTTTAGCCTATTATTATACTTTTAGTACTACACTATAACACTTATAATAAATTTAATAAACTAGATAATAGTTATTAATAAAGACTTAACCCTTTATTACCTGTTATAACACTTTATATACCTTTATTAAAACACTATAAAGTTATAAGCTCTAGGTATTTAGTTATTATATTATATAAATAAAGGGTTAAAGCCTTTAAGTTAATAAAAAAGGCTAAATTAAAGTATAATACAGCGACTTTAAATATTAAAACCTATTTAGTTTATATATTTAAATGGTATACTATTTAGCAAATAGCTATTATAAAGCTTTTAAAATTAGTTATTCTAGCCTTTTAACTATTTATCTTTAATAACTTTACTATTATAAATATTATAACTTACCCTTTAAGTGATCTTTTAAGAATACTAAAGGCTATAATAGTTTAAAACACCTTTTAAACTATTTAAAGAACTTAAATAACAAAAAGTTAACCCCTAATAACCTATTTTAATACTATACGCCCTTTAATACTAATTTTAGTATAAGTAATTGTTAAAATCAGCTGGCAATAATCGGGTGCTGCCCTGCAGCATACGATAGCCATAAGGCTGCAATGGCTATTTCAGCTACCACAGCCTTACTAACTAGCCACCTTAAACCACTTAGCTGTAAGGCCTATTCTAGGCTCACCTACAGTAGCCATGTGGTGTGTGTAGAGCCTTAGCGGAGTGAGTACGGGGCTCTATAGCGCTAAGCAAAGCCTATAAGGGTCACTAGTGGTGCTAAGGTATTAGTACCGTTAGTAAGATTAGTTAGTGATTTCAGTGAGTGGGTTAGTGAATAACCTAGTGGGGGCAGTGGGTTTTATAAAGCCTATAGGAGGACTCTTAGGAGAGTGAGCGGGTCCCGGGTAGCCCTTGTAAGGTTCGGTTATACTAAACTAACTCATTGATTTAAGCGCTAAATAATCCACTATTTTAAGTGGTTATAAATCCTACTAACTAAGACTTAGTCAGGTTAATCTCTTTTATATTTAGTTAATAACTATAATATAGGCTTAGTGTTATTAGCACTAAATTTATTATATTTTTAGCTATATAGCTGCTAGAATTTCCTTTTATTTAGCTATTAAATAATTAAGCAACTTAATCCTTTGACTGCTACTCCTAGCCCTTGCCCTATAGCGACCTACCCGCTATACTCTTTGCTTCTAATATTATTGAGATCCGTTACCTTCCGCTATAACTAGTCTATGCCCCCTGTAAGACCTTTTATAGCCCTGCTACCGTATGCCCTATAGTGCACTACCTTTTTATAATTATAATAAACTTAACTTCCCTATAAAGTAAAAAAATAAATATAAAAGCTAAATAAAAAATTTAAAATATACTTTAATTAAAAACTATTAAAAAGTATTAAACACTATAATATTAAGTTAGCTAATAAAAATATAAGCTAAATAACGCATAATATATTATAAAAAACTTTAAAAATGCGCTAATAAAACTATAAAATTTCTATAATAAATATCTAATTATACCTAAACCCTTTAAGCACTTATAATAATAGATAAAAACTACTACTATAAATAAGTTTGCTAAAGACCACCTAGATAATAATATACCTAAGAGGAAAGGATTAGTAATAAAAATACGATAATATAAATAACTTTAACTCGCCTTTTCCGACCAAGTCTCGGTTTTAGTAGAAAAAGGTATAATAATCGCGTTATAAAGCTTATAAACTAGTTTTATCAACAACGTCTATCGATAATAATATAGATCTACATATAAATTTTCAAATATATATACTTATACACTTATATAGTAGTTTGTTATTCTCTTTCCTTTTCTTTTTTACTTTTAAGTCTTTGTTTTTAAAATTAATAAAAAGCTATGAAGCGAAATAACCTGACTGTAACAAATAAGGTGTACTACTTAAATAGAAAATGCGTTAGTAATTTTAAAAATAATACGAGATTAGAAAGTAATCTAGTCAATTAAGTGATCTGGTTAAAGAAAAGATACGTTAATTAAAATATTAAATAAAAAATAAAGTATAAAGTTATAACACATCTCCCACTTTAGTGGCACACTTAATTAAGTGGTGCACTTTTTAAGACCTTTATATACGCTTTTAAAAATCTCTTATTTCTTTCCTAATAATAATAGTTAACTCCTATAAAAAGCTGATTTACAGCTTACTATTTAAATATATAAAAACACTTTTAATTTATCTTTTAAACGCGCTACTAAAATCTATAATGTCTTTTATACAACCTTTTATAAATAAATATATAATTTTAAAGTAAAAGTTAAAACACTTTCTTTAATAACTAGATTAAATGAATTTAAAGAAAATTCGAGTATATAATTATTAAAATCAGCTAGTAATAATTGGGTACTGCCCTGTAGCATACGATAGCTATAAGGCTGCAGTAGTTATTTTAGCTATTATAGCTTTATTAACTAGTTATTTAAACCACTTAGCTGTAAAGCTTATTTTAAACTTACTTATAGTGACTATATAGTGTATATAAAGCCTTAACAGAGTGAGTACAAAGCTTTATAGTATTAAGTAAAGCTTATAAAGGTTACTAATAATGCTAAGGTGTTAATACCGTTAGTAAAGTTAGTTAGTAATTTTAATAAATAGGTTAGTAGATAACCTAATAAGGGTAATAGGTCTTATAAAGCCTATAAGAGGACTTTTAAAAGAGTAAGCAGGTCTTAAGTAACCCTTATAAGGTCTAGTTATACTAACTAATTGTAACGGACCTGTTATACAACTATATAAGCAGTACGTCAGGGGTTTTTAATTTGCAGGTAACACTAAGAATAATAGCGGGTGTCTGTTAAAGAGGTTTGCAAATACTCCCACCACTATACTAAAAGAGGTTGCAGTCTAAATAATAGTTATTTAAAAAGTATATTAAATTATAAAAAAGTTAATAGCTAAAAAGCAAGACTAAATAAATAACTAAATATAAAAACTAATAAACTTATATAATTAAAAGAGATACTAATAAACAAGGCTATCCTAAAATACTAACGTACTTTAAATCTAATAGATCTATAAATCTAAAAGGAAGATCTAAAGATCTAAAGATCCGTAGATCTATACCCTTTATTATAGGAAGTTACGTAACTCGGAAAAGTATTATCATAGCCGAGACGCGGGATAGCCCCTTCCTGTTAGGCCCGTCCTACGACCGCAGGATTAGCAACTTCGTAATACTAACTTATTAATTTAAGTATTAAAAAATTTATTAATTTAGGTGACTATAGATTTTACTAACTAAGACCTGGCTAGGTTAATCTCCTCTATATTTAGTTAATAACTATAATATAGACTTAGTATTATTACTATTAAATCTATTATATTTCTAGCTATATAGCTGCTAGAATTTTATTTTATTTAACTATTAAATAATTAAATAACTTAATCTTTTATTTACTACCTACACCTAGCTTTATAGTAACCTACTTACTATAACTTTTGCTTTAAGTATTATTAAGATTTATTATCTTTCCTTATAACTAGTTTATACCTTTTATAAGACCTTTTATATCTTTAATACTATATGCCTTATAGTGTACTACCTTTTAACAGGTTATAAGCCTAGTATAACTTACTGCTAATAGTTTTTTAGCGCTGTTTTTTAACTAGGCTACAGTAGCTTTTACCCCCTTTCTACTACTTATATTAGGCTCTTAATAGCCTTTTTAGCACTTACTTTTAAATACTAATTAGAGCGTTAGACCCCTAATTTAGCCTTTATTTATCTCCTATTTTATTAGCTTAATATACTACTAATACTCTCTTTTGCCTACTATAGACTACCTTAGTTAAGACTTTAATAACTTTACTAAAAAGACTATTAGAGCCTTAATTGAAACTACTAATATGCTTATTAGCAACTATAGTAAATAGTTTTAATATTTTAATAACTAGTTTACTAATGTTAATAGCAACCTTAAGGCTTTTTAATATGTTACTTAAAGCTTAAAGACTATTATAAATAACTTAATAAACGCTGTTTCTACCTTTAGTATTTAACTCTTAGCTATTTTATTTACTACTAGCACTGCTATATCTATTACACCTGTTATAACTAGCGCTAGCTAGTCTATTAAATTAATAGCTTTATTTACTAACCTAATTATCTTTTAAAGGTAAGTTAGATATAAAATAGCTAAAAAGATTAACAACTTTAGTGCAAACTAATAGTTATAAGAGTAAAACAACTATAATCTCTAATTATAAGGCTTAAATATCTTATTTAAAGCTATTAGCCTATTTACTTTTATTAAAGACCTTTTTATATTTAAAGCTTATAGCAACTTTAACTAAGCTATAATACTACTTTTATTAAAAGATAAATATAAGCTAATACTATAAGGTAATATTAGTTACTATAATAACCTTATAACAGCCTTTTAGATGCTAACTACTTTTTATAAGCTTAATAATAAGCTTAAAAAGGACTATTTAATCTAGGTCTTTTACAGCTTAAAGTATATTATAAATACTGATTTTAGCATTTTTAACACTAAGTTTAACTCTATAATAGCTAAACTAATAAAAAAATGGTGCTAAAATTAACTTTATTAACTATTATAACAACTATTTTAAGGCTTTTAAAAAAGACTATTTGTTTTAAACTAATTCAATATATTAAACTCTTAAAACTTTTAAAGCATTTTATAGTGTTAATTTTAGTACTATACTTATTATACCTTTAGTAGGAACCTTTATAGTAGACGCTTTATAAAATAAATAAAATTACTGAAAACCTTCCTAATAGTTTAATAAGCTTTTTACTTAAGGTATTAACTATATTGTAAACCAGCCTTTAATACTTTTTACAAGTAATTTTAGAGAATAGTATAGTAGCTATAAGGGACAAGGTAGTAATAAAATACCTAATAATATTATTAAAATAACTATATATAATATTAGCACTAATATTAAATCAATTTTCTAAGTCTAATATAATCTACCTTTATAGACTGCTAATATAATTATTATATAGCCTATTAAACTATTTCCTAATTTATTATAATTAGTTAATAGTATAATAGCTAAACTAGTAACTTAGGCCTTTTAGTTATATAATACTAGTAGTACTTATTATATTTATAATAACTTTAGCTAGTTTAGTAGTTATAATGCTTTTATAAAAAGTGTAGCCTTTATAATTACTATTAAAAGTTCTTTAATATTTTATAGTTTAAATACTATAAAGCTAAAAGTTTATTATTTTAGTTAGAAATATAATACTTTTATTTTTTAAAAAAGTATTATTTATTTTAAAATTTAATATAAATATTATTTTAAAGGCGTTATACTATTTCTTTAAGAGGTTTTTAGGGACTTATATTATTTAATCGTAAAGATAAAGCTTTAACTATATTAAACTTTTAGCCGTTAAAGTTTTATTTTCCTTTAGAAAAAAAGCTTTAAACTTTTAACTAAAGTGCTAATAGTTATATTATTAAAGGGTTTAAACTATTATTTTAAGCGCTATAACAGACTTATAACCCTTTTACTAGTTTTAATAATAATATAGTTATTATTATAAAAGATAAATTAGTAAACTTTAAGGCTATAAATGGTAAGGCTCAACTTAGTAGCCTTTATTTAGGTAGGCTATTTTTAAAACCTTTTTTTAAAGCTAAACCTTTTAGGCTTTTAAAATTAATAATACTATAGTGCTATTAGCTAGGCTATATAAACCTACCCCTTTTTAAAAAAGACTATTAAAATTACTATTAGATTTTTTAAATTTAATTTAATTAATAATAAAGACTTTTATAAAAAGGTAATGCACTATAAGACATATGGTAGCGGGGCTATAGAAGGTCCTACAAGGGGCACAGACTAGCTATAGCAGAAGGTAACGGATCTTAATAATATTAGAAGCATAAGGCAAGGGCTAAAAGTGGTAATTAAAAGATTAAGTTGCTTAGTTATTAGGTAGCTAAACAAAGGGAAATTCTAGCAGCTATATAGCTAGAAGTATAGTAAATTTAGTGTTAATAGCATTAAGTTTATATTATAGTTATTAACTAAATATAAAAGAGATTAATTTAATTAGGCTTTGATTAGTAAGACTTATAGCTATTTAAAATATTAGATGGTTTAGCGCTTATATTAATAGGTTAGTTTAATATAATTAAACCTTATAGGGGTTACCCGGGACTTATATACACCTTTTAAAAGACGTCTTATAAGCTTTATAAGACTTATTACCTTTATCAGGTTATTTACTAACCTATTTACTAAGATTATTAATTAACCTTACTAGTAGTGCTAATACTTTAGCACTACTAATAATCCTAATAGGTTTTACTTAACGTTATAAAGCCTTATATTTACTTTGCTAAGGCTTTATATATATTATATAGCTGCTATAAGTAAACCTAGAATAAGCCCTAAAACTAAGTTGGTTAAGTGGTTAGTTAATAAGATTATAATAGTTAAAGTAGCTATTATAGCTATATGGCTAGTATATACTATAGGGTAATACCTAACTATTGCTAGCTAATTTTAATACGCTTTTTTAACAAGGGTGCTACTTAATAAACTTTAATATTTACTAAAACTTAAGCTGTTTAGTAGACTTTAAAGGCTTAGTTAAGCTATTAGCTATTATATCTTTAACGCGTTAGGCTTTCTTAGTATATATAAACTTTACAAAGGTATACTTTATATATTAGTAGTATTTAAAGTTTTTAAGTAGTTGTTATAATGTTTATATTATTATTATATAGTGCTATAACCTTTAGAATAAGCTATTAAATTTTAATATGAAGACTTTATAATTACTAAGTCTTTTTAACAACTTTAGTTAATATTATATATTTAGCTTTTAAGGTAAAAGGTACTATTATATTAGCCCTTTTAGCTTTTTAATTTATAATAGTATTAGCTATTATAATAGTATAGCCCTAAGTAAATTTAGTAGTTTTAAAGCACTTAGTAAAGCTGCTATTATTATATATTATAAGTAGGTAACTTAATAAGTTGCTTAATATATTATATAACAGCTATTAATCCCTTATAATAAAGTAGTAGATAGTAAGGTTAGTAATTCTTTTTAAGTACTTAAATAGTTTTATAACAGTAATAAAGTATAGTTTATAAAGTGCTTATATATAAGTGGCTAGCTATTAATAGTTAAAAGCTATATCTGGTTTAGTTATTTATATTAAGTAGTTAGTAGTATTTATAACTATTAAATAATAGTGCTTATCTATTAGACTTAGCGGAGTTTTAGCGTTTTTAGCCTTTATAATATTATACTATAATAGTATTTTAATAGATTTAATATTTTTTTAAGTTTAGCTTAATTAGTATTTGTTTAATATATTATAGCTAGCTAAAATAGAGCTTTTAGTTAGTTTTATCCTGCTGTATTCTAGCAATTAAAAACTATTAGGTAGGGCTTTAATCCTTTATAAAATATATATTATTAATTTTTTACTTTAAATTATTTAATATAAGCTTTACTAGGTCTTTTAAAATTAAGTAATTATTAATATAAGCTATTATAATGTGCTTTATAAATCTATTATAATATATTAAAGAGTTACTAACTAAAGGCTTAAACCTTAGACTATTTAATAGTTTAATAAGCTTTTTTTACTATTACTTTAGGGCTTATTTTAAATTATATAAGGCTTTTAATAATAGTAAGACTTGTTAAATTCTAGGTTTATAGCTATTTTTAATAGCTAGCTATAATAGTTCTAAGTCTACTAATAGTATTATAAAGCTTTTTAGTAGCTTATTATAAATTGTTTTAAAAAGGTCTCTATTAAAAAAAGCTTTTATAAAGTTTACTAACTTTACTTTTTAGTTATTAATAGCTATTAAAGCTAATAGTAAATACTAAATTAGAGGTATAGTTATAATAATAAAGGTTTTTATAAAATTAGTGCTAAAGGCTTATTTAAAACCTTTAACTATTAACTTAGCTTTAAACTTAGTAATTTGCCCTAAAGTATCTAGCTTGCATTTTAATACCTATCTATTGCTAATAGCGCATTTATTTAGGCCTTAAGCCTTTATAAACTATAATGCTCCTAACTATAATAGTTATTTAAGTTTGGCTTTAGTAACTACTAGCTAATTCTTTTAGTTAAAGGTTTTTAGCACTAAAATTAGCTTTTTAAGCTCTTTTAAAACTGCTATAGTAGTATAAATAATATCTTATACTATTATATTTATAATAGTTAAATTAATATTTATAAAATTAAGTAAAGGCTTAATCTTATTATTTATTATATTATATTTTTCTTTCTTAATAAATATTATAAAAGGTAATTCTATTATAATAAAAAGTTTAATAATTTATTTAATAAGCTAAATAACAGTTTAATTAGTAGTTTAATTAGCACATATCTTTTATAAACCTTTTAAAATAATAGTTAAGTTGCCTTCTATAATAGCTTTTATAAAAGGATTACTAATACTTATATTTAAAGTAGTACTAAAGGGTATATAATTCTAAAATAGGTTATTAAAAGTTAACTCTTTACTTTTTAGGTCTTTTAAATAGTTTAAAACACTTTTTAAACTGCTATAGTCTTTAATAGTCTTAAGGGATAACTTAAAGGGTAAGTTAGTAATACTAGTAGTAATAAGGTTGCTAAAAATAAATAGCTAAAAAGCTAAAATAATAAATTTTAAAAGCTTTATTATAACTATTTACTAGATAATATACCTTTTAAATATATAAACTAAGTAGGTTTTAGCGCTTAAAGTTATTATAATATACTTTAATTTCGTTTTTTCTGCTAGCTTATAAGTTTTAACCTTTTGTTTATATAGTATAGTAACTAGATACCTAAAGTTTATAACCTTATAATATTTTAGTAAAAGTATATAAAGTATTATAGCAGGTTTTAACTTATTTTATAATAACTAATAAAAGGTTAAATCCTTATTAATAACTATTATATAGTTAACTAAGTCTATTATAAGTGCTATAATATAGTATTAAAGATATAATAATAAGCTAAAGGCTTATAAAGTAGTTTATAAGTAGTTAAATATTACTTTAATAAAGTATTTTACTAGGTTATTCTCTTTATAAGTATAAAGGCTAAAAGTATTAAAACTAATACTTTTAATACCTAACTAGTCCTTAATAAAGCTGTTATCAACTTTAATATTAGAGTTAAAGTAAAAGTATATTAAATAGTAGTTATAATAGTTATTAAACTTCTTAAAATATTTTTTTATAATAAAATATATAATAAGTACTATTTTATTTTTTAATAGGTAAACCTATTTATAATAAGTCTTTTAATCTACTAAGATTAGTAAGTAAAGTGTGTAAAAGTATAGTAAAAGCTTAATAGTTACTAAGTCACCTATTATAACTGCTAAATTAACTATTAAAGAGGTGACCACTTACCTAATAGCTTTAAGGTCTACTAATTTATCTCCTATAATAATAACTATTATACTATTAGAACTAGTAAAAGGGTTATAAATCCTTTATAATACTTATAGTAATAGTTTAAAAATTTTAATAGTATAGCTATTAGCACTTTATTTAATGATTTAAAGTATCTCTTTTAAAATAAAATAAAACCTTAACTATTAGAAGTTTAATATATTTAAAGCTTTATCTTTACTATTAAATAATATAAGTCTTTTAAAACCCCCTTTAAAAAAGTAATATAATACCTTTAAAATAATATTTATATTAAATTCTAAAATAAATAACGCATCTCCCACTTGACCGGGCCACCCAATTGAGTGGGCCACCTTTAAACCTCATATAAAATCCACCTATAAAAACCTTAATAACTTTACCAATTTTATAGCCATAAGCATGCAATTTCAAAATTTGAGCTATTAACTTAAAAAGATATATAAATATATATTTGTTAATTTTATTACTATTTTATTTATAGCTGTACTAAAAACCACGCCAAAATCCTAACGCGGTTTTTATTTCACTAGGAAAGAAAATAGTAGTAAAATTAATAAATATATATTTTTATAACCATAAAATTGGTAAAGTTATTAAGGTTTTTATAGGTGGATTTTATATGTGGTTTAAGGGTGGCCCACTCAATTGAGTGGCCCGGTCAAGTGGGAGATACGTTATTATAATAGGTTTATAAAGTATTTATTAATAGTTTATATTAACAATTATTTAATTTCAACATTTAGTAAAGCTTATATTAAATAACTAAAATAAAAATTAATAATATATATCTTATAAAGGATTAAAGCCTTATTTAATAGTTTTTAAGTATTAAAATATAATAAGATAAAGCTCATTATAAGCTTTATTTTAACTAGCTCTAGTATATTAAGCAAATACTAATTAAGCTAAACTTAAGATATTAAGTTTATAAAAATACTATTATAGCCTAATATTATAAAGGCTAAAGATACTAAAACTCCGCTAAGTTTAATAGATAAGCACTACTATTTAATAGTGATAAGTATCGATAATTACCTAATATAGATAATTAAACCTAATATAACTTTTAGCTATTAGTAGCTAGCTACCTATATATAAGCCCCTTATAAACTATGTCTTTTTACTATTATAAAACTATTTAAATATTTAAAAGGCACTATTAATCTTATTATTTACTATTTTACTATAAGGGACTAATAGCTTTTATATAATATATTAAGCAACTTATTAAGTTACCTACTTATAGTATATAGTAATAGTAATTTTACTAGGTGCCCTAGAACTACTAAATTTATTTAAGGCTATATTATTATAATAGCTAATACTATTATAGGTTAAAAGGCTAAAAAGGTTAATATAGTAGCACTTTTTACTTTAGAAGCTAAATATATAATATTAATTAAAGTTGTTAAAAGTTTTAATAGCTATAAGGTTTTTATACTAAAATTTAGTAGCTTATTTTAAAAGCTATAATATTATATAATAATAAGATAAGTGCTATAATAATTATTAAAAACTTTAAATACTATTAATATATAAAGTATACTTTTATAAAATTTACATATATTAAAAAAGCCTAATACACTAAAGATGTTAATATATATTATATTTTTATTAAAAATATAGCGGCTAATAGCTTAACTAAGCCTTTAAAATCTATTAAATAAGTTAAGTTTTAGCAAATACTAAAGCTTATTAGGCAGCACTTTTATTAAAAAAGTATATTAAAATCAGCTAGCAATAATCGGGTATTACCCTATAGTATATAATAGTTATAAGGCTATAATAGCTAAAATAGCTATTATAGTCTTACTAACTAGCTATTTAACCCATTTAGCTATAAAGCCTATTTTAGGCTTACTTATAGCGGCTATATAATATATATAAAGCTTTAGTAAAGTGAGTATAAGGCTTTATAACGCTAAACAGGGCCTATAAAGGTTACTAATAATGTTAAAGTATTAGTATTATTAGTAAAGTTAGTTAGTAATTTTAGTAAATAAGTTAGTAGATAACCTAATAAGGGTAGTGGGTTTTATAAAGCTTATAAAAGGACTCCTAAGAAAGTAAGCAGGTTTTAGGTAACCCCTATAGGGTTTAGTTATACTAACCGACCTACTAATTTAAGTATTAAATAATCTACTAATTTAAATAACTATAGATCTTACTAACTAGGATATAGCTAGGTTAATCTCCTTTATATTTAGTTAGTAACTATAATATAAACTTAGTGCTATTAGCACTAAATCTATTATCTTTTTAGCTATATAGCTGCTAGAATTTCCTTTTATTTAACTACTAAATAATTAAGTAATTTAATCCTTTGTTTACTACCTACACCTAGCCTTATAATGACCTATCTATTATAACCTTTGCTTCTAGTATTGTTGAGATCTGTTACCTTCCCCTATAGCTAGTCTGTGCCCCTTGTAAGACCTTTTATAGCCCCGCTACCGTATGCTTTACAGTGTACTACCTTTTAACAAGTCTAGCTATATATACTAGTTATATACTTTTAGTAAAGAAAATCAGCTTTAAACTATTACTCTTATAATAATTTACTTATAAAAATAATAGTAAATATAAGGTAATAGCTATTTACTAAAAAAGTCTTTAAAATAGTTACTTAATTAATAGTATTTAAAAATTTTTATAGGCTTACCTTTATTAATAAAAAGCTTATAAACCTTTTTATAAAAAGAACTTTGCTTTTTTAAAAGTTTATATTTATTATATATTTACAATATAATATTAATAAAAATTTAGTAACTTTTAATAAACAGACATTTATTTAAATAATT
>NPFG01000698.1:0-15696 GCA_002288965.1 Xylaria sp. MSU_SB201401
TAATTTTATCTGTTTTTTATATTTAGTTATTTATTTAGTTTTGCTTTTTAGTTATTAACTTTACAATTTAATATACTCTTTAAATAATTACTATTTAGATTATTACCTTTTTTATATAATAGTAGGAGTATTTATAAATCTCTTCAACGGACATTAGTTATTGTTCTTATTATTACCTGCAAATCAAAAACCCCCGATATACTACTCATACGGATGTATGACGGGTCAGTTACAGGTACCCATATTGAGCCCTGCCTTATAATGAAACCCCAGTCGTAATAATATATAAAATCAATACTTCTTGGTATATAAATAACTTTGCGAATATTATAGGTATAATATAATAATCACTACCATTAGAATCGTAACTAAAAGGAGAATTCAGCAGTGTTTTTGTTTATTTTATAATTATTTTATTAAGCGAGTAATTAAGCAATACGTTAAAGGGGCGCTAAATAGGGATTACTTTAGCGCTTACTTTAGCGTATTACTTAATAACTGATTTAATAAAATAGTCAAAAATATAAGGCTTATATATTTGGATTCCCTGTTAAGTTACAAATGTAATGGTATAATTTATTATTTTATAGTTATAATATTCGTAAAGTTATTTAAAAGTCACGTGAGAAAGTGCAGGGGGGGATTTGTATGAGCTGGGGGGTGGCCCATTCAATTGGGAGATGCGTTATTTTATTTAATTATAACTATTTTATTTAACTATAAAGTTATTAAAAAATCTTTAAAACTAAAAAATACTAGCAGTAACTAATTTTACAACCCTACGAAGCTCCATACTTTGCGACCCGCCACAATATTTCGCAGTAGACAAAATACGCTAACGTAACTCTGTTATTCGGCAACCTATTGCGAGACCACCATAAGTAAGGTTGGCTGCGTGTCTAGATCTACTTGGCGCAAGCCTTCGTAGTCTCCGTAGCTCTCGCCAGCCTCTGCAGCCTCTATGGCGGGCTCTCCCTGCAGTACGTGGTTCATTCAAGTCGGCTTTCAACTCGAAAGATATCATTGTACATAGGAGATAACTCCTGAATTTCAATAGATTATTATACTAGTAATTTGCACCGCAGAATTCTTTAGGACTACATGCTTCTTTCCCTCTGTCTTAGCAGGGGAACTAGGTCAGTATATCCCTCAGTCCCTATAGCATAGTTAGTATTAGGGTCTTCTCACGCAATAATGACTATAATTATACCTTCCATCTCCGTGTTTCTAGCTCAGTCTCGGTCATTCCATCTATGTTAACGGCAGAGTTGACGAGTCGTAGTTTGTCTTGTTGCACACTCTGAACATACTGGACTGGTGTAAGTATGGGCAACGAAGAGGTTAGGTATTCGTAGAATTGCCCATGCTTACCGTTTCTATAGACTTGGGAACAATGTACCGGATGACTGTAACTTCTTGAGTTTGTCCTATGCGGTACACACGGTCTACCGCTTGCGCTTCCACCATCGGGTTCCATTGGGGTTCCAGCAGGTGGACTGTACTGGCAGTCGTCAGATTAACCCTACACAAAGTATGGTTAGCTAAAACATGACTGGTTAGTCGTGATGGGTTGAATCACTTACCCTTCTGCTGAGCTGCCGATACTAGCCAGCAGTACTGTACAGTGAGGATTGTCATTGAATTCCTGCATAGCTGCTTGTCGCCTTTCCAAGGTTTTCTGACCATCTATGCGTTGGAACACAAAATTTTCATTTTGCAGTGCTTTGCCGACAAGGTCGAGCATTTTAACCCAGTAACTAAAAACCACACTGTATTTAGTTAGCGCCTGTGTCGTTGTAGGAATTGTCAGATCACAGCCGTGTACGTACCTTTTCCTCGGCCGACCATTATGTCGTGCTTCTATTTGCTCCTGTTTCAGGTTGTCCAGCAATGCTAGCACCTTGGCAGACGGCCTGCACACGGGTGCCTCTTTTCCATCTAGGTTGAGTGGCCAGTTGATACTTTGCAAGTCTTCTTCTGAAGCTGCACATTCGACGCAGGCGAGCATCTGAGTATCTGAGCCCAATGCGACGTTTTCAATTTCTCCTCCACAGACTGAACAACTTTCAGAGACTACTTGCGCCATTTCTGAATTAAATGAACCAACTGGTGCTCCCTCTAGTAGGCCTTTTACCATTGGGGGCAAGAGTTCTTCACCGTGGTCGCATATGAGACGTAGGGAATTGATGAGAACAAGGAGATTCTTGTCGTTACTTTTTGATGGCGAGCCTTCAAAAGATCGCTTTTCTAACCCTGAGGCTTTTTCTACACAAGTCAACTTGAGGATGTCATAAATAATTTGGTCATCTCGATGGAGATAAACAAATTGTACTCTTTCCAAACGGGGAGGCAATCGTGTTTCATCAGAGGATAGGACTTTCTCTTTCATCCTCCGGAGACAGGTTGCTCGAATGAGCGCCTGCAGGCGCTCAATACCAAGTAGATGCTTCTCCTCCACGGGCTTAGCAACCCAAGAGCTAAAATTGGCCTTGTTGACGAATGGGAAAACACGAATGAAACTGAGTAATGACCCGTAATCGTCAAGAGAGTTATGAATAGGTGTCCCAGTCAAACACCAACGATATAGAGACGTAAGGTTGCAAACCGAGCGAAAAGTCTGGCTCGCGCGATTACGGATATGGTGAGCTATAAAAAGTCAGATTAGGCATAGATAATAGCTCTAAATGCAATATTAAAATGTACTCACCCTCATCCAACACAACCCTAAGCCATTTCCAGGAAAAGAAAGGCCCGTCCTCTTTTTGAGTTGTGCATTCGATGCGAACGGTCTCATATGTCGTTATTATGATATCAAAGTTTCCAAACTGGTTGGTAAGACCCTTTCGACTTGAACCATGATATACCGTCATGCGTATTCCTCGTTCATTTATATGCCTGGGTTAGATTATGTTATTCATTCTATCGAATTCGACGCTTGCTATTCTATGATTTGCTTACTCTTGGACTTGTTTCACCCAGTTGCCTATAGCTGTGACATTGTTAGTAATCTATACGCATCAAGTAGTGCGATATAAAACTTACTAGACTTGGGCGCAATTATGAGTGTTCCTTTGTGCTCTCTGTCGGGATTTTCGTTTTCTGCTGTGGAATTAGAATCCAGGGAAGCACAGATCAGAGCCAACATGCTCAAAGTTTTCCCAAGTCCCATATCCTTAATACATTAGCGAAAGCCAATAATTTCAATAACCATAGCTCCATGAGATGACTTACATCGGCAAGTATTCCCCCCAATGCTAAGACTGGTTTAGGCTCAAGCAATCGGGTGATTGTATGGCGGTAGCTACACATAAACGTAAGGTATTGAATCGCAGGTTTGGTATGGTCCTTTCATGTCGCTTACTGCACAGTCTTCCCGTCCTGGGCAACTTCCTTTCTCCAAAGAGATGGGAATATTGACTCTTCAACAAACCCGCATTCCTTTTCTTGCATCATAGCTAGCGCTAAAACTTGATGCCTATAAGGGAGTCAGCTATGTATTATTCCTAACATTCTCCTTGAGGGTTGTACCGTACCTCATAAGTGGTGAACGAAGTCGTGGACTAGCAGCCATACCCGTGACGGTTACGGAACCCCCATTGGCTTCAGCGGCTTCAAAAATTCTCATAAAGCGGCTTTTGCCTGTTTCGTCCGCTAATTGGATCTCTGGCTTATCATTCATACCGTGATGGCAGAAATGGCTAAGTTTCGGCATGCCTGCGCCTGGCCGAGCAAGGTAATGAGGGTTATCGTACCGCGTTCCGGGTATAACTTCAGCAGCAAACGGATGCTGTAGAAAGATGCCAGCATCTGAAAGAATGCCACCGACTACCTCCTTGTCGTCCTGGAGACCATGTAAGATAATGCGAATGATTGATTCCCTAGTTTCGTCATTGGCGCCGCGATTCTTCATTTGGGGTTTCTTCTTCTCTCTGGTGTATTTAATCTCTGAGATCAGTAATGTAGCATCTAGTCTGAGTGGAACTCGAAAGAGTGCGCTTGCCAGCTTAGGGTTACTTAAACTCCCAAGATATGTATCGCAAGTTTCATCATGGAGCAAAATGGTACTACCAATTGGCTTCAGTCTAATGGAAACTTCACGAGCGCCGCCATCTTCCATATGACACGAATTAGGTGTCGCTATTATCTTTGAACTGGTAAGAAACTATGCGATTCCCAGTTAGGGATTACTCACAACGCCAAAACAAGTATCGTAATTGTTGCAGACTTCCTCCATGCATTTATCTGTGATTGTTTCAACGGGCGTCTCTAACTCTGGCCCCTTTTCTTGGAATGCAGTGAGCACCTGATTGTCTTGTCGTAGGAGACTTGTTTCACACTCAACAATAGTGCTACCGGTGTGGTAATTCTCTGAGGAATCGTCTATATCGATGTAGGATTCAATAGGTCGAGACAATTCCCCAAACAATTCATTCTGAACTTCATCGCCATAAAAACAGCTGTTGTCACAAACGGTATTAAACTGGTCTGATGACTGATGCGAAAAATTCTCTGGTAGTATATTTGTGCTCTCTGTAGGATTAAGCAATGTATTCGATCTTTCGATACTGAGATAGTCGTTAAATTGACTTTCAGGATTGTCTTGAAACGAAAATTCGTGCTCGAAATAGAGTACTTCCGAGAATTGGTAGAATTCGTTAATGGCCAAGGGTACTTCAGAGTCCAGATTGATGTCTTGCGCAGTGGTCTGAAAGGACCCTATGCGGGGTCTCTTGACCTCGTCATCCTGGGTCATAGAAGAAGGGCATGGCCGCTTGGTAGTTCCGGTTGATTGCATATTGCAACACGAGTTTATGAAATCCAGTATCAAACTGACTTAACGCATCTCTAGATGAATACGTCGGGACAGATAGATGGGATGAATTTGTGTGTATTATTAAGAATTCATACCAGATATACAGAGTGATCAAAAGTAGCAGACACAGCCTCGGTGGGTACAAGTCAGGTCACTCCATCTCGTTTATGCCTAATGGGGCTGTGTGCATGCCAAAGCAACCATTGGCGGAGGCTATGAACACAGGGCGGTGAGGCTTATCAGTTATTTTGAATGCTGTTTCGGCATAACCTGTGACACCTCCGATGATGCCGATTGGAGGAAACAGTCACAGGTTTCGCTTGAATGAACAGGACGCGAATAGCGTTGTTTCAAGAGCCTAGAGCTTACGAACGAAATGAAATCCGAAATTCGTCCATCAGTGTGCGATGACTTAATGTAGATAGTATTTGACCGCAGGTTAACCACTCTAGAAGATGCCTAATCCCCCCCCCCCCCCCCCAATCTGAGTAACCAGCATTCTACAAGTCTTTCTGTCTTTCCGTCGCTCTTTAGTCTGCTCAATAAGTTCATCCCAAGTCTTGCCGAGCCATTTGTGGATATTCTTTGCGCCTTTTTGTTCGCAGATCCTCCGCCTAGCGTGAAAGACTGTTTTAGTTGTTGATCGTCCATGGTCGCCTTCTAAAACAGCATCCTCTTTGCCTACTTTCTTTTGTCTGTATGCTGAAACGTATGTTGGCTCCACGTCGGCCTCTGGGTCCGCGCCATTCAGAAGGAGAAATTCCATCACCAAAGCGGCTTCGTGAGAAGTTTTTTCTGCCACGACGTAAAGCAAGGTCTTGTGCGTGGTTGATTTGCGCTCGTTGATATCAGCACCTTTATTAACCAAATACTGTATTAGATCGAGAGAACAGCCGAATCGTACCACAAGCCTCAAAGTTTGAGTTGCCCAGTCTTTGTTCGAAATTGACGCAACTCCAGACTCTTCCCATAAGCATAGTAAGTGGCGATTTCCGTTGGGGAACTTTGCTGCTGTCCGGATGGTATCGATTCCCTCGAGACTCCTTCTATAATTCAACTTGTTTTGAATATTAACCATGGATAATCCATTGAGAATCCACTTCGCGCAGGCTTTTGTTCCCTCATACCAATCTGCTGAAATAAACGAATGGAATGGGAAATCACAAATGAAAAACTCGCCAGCAACACTTCTCTTGATTGATCTGATTTTAGTCATGAAATAGCTCAGAGTACTGGCGTTACGCCCTTTGATGGACTCTATAGCATAGCCTATCCATGCTTTCTCATTCCACCAGTGGTCATCTACAGGCTTTGATGGTTGTAACAGTACGAGCATAGAACCTGAAGCGTGAAATGCAGCAACCTCGAGGATTTTTTTTCGAAGCATCTCGTTGCCGTCAACGAGAGCTGGAAAGGCGGATCGCGCTTTTTCGACAGCATCCAAATCATCATTTTTGACTAAGTCTAAAAGGATGGTCTCGATTTCATCTTTGTTGACATTTTGACTTTCTCGATGCAAGTCCAACCCATTGCGTTGATGAGCTTTGCCCAGGTGGTCTTTCCGCATTTTCTCAGATAAGAAGCCTATTGACTCAAACTCGCAGCCAGAAACATGACATTTCAGAGGCTTATCGTGTGAACATTCATGGTGGTTTCTGATGCCACGCTGTTCGAAGCCGTGTTGCCAAAATTCACACCGAGGAAACCTGCATTTAAAAGGACGAGGACCATAGTATTGTAGAATATCAGCACACTGTTCATGACATGGTTGACTAAATCCGACCTGGGGGGTTACTGAATCGCAGAGAGTATCGTTCAAGGCCTGGTGGATGCGTTCGGAGGTGTCTGATATCGACATAGGGTCATTTCTATCCTTTCGACATTCTGCAATCCACAATAGTGGTTAATATATAGACCACGAATGCTTTTATAAGGGTGGCAAACCTTCGCTAGTATTCCCGGTAAAAAGAAAAGACGAACGGCAAAAGCGAGAAACTGCGCAGAGGATCTGGTGCACCTCAGGTTGTTTCGTTTTTAATACTTCAAAAGTAGCGTCATGCTCGCTTTCTACCTCGCTATCGTCTTCCTGACCGTCTTCGGCGCTAGCGGGAATACCTTCCCTTTGCCTAAGCCTCCATAGCATGTGGATGAACTCAACTAACTCGTCTGAAAAGTCGGTGTCCTTGACTGCCTGTAAATACTGGCTGACGAGCTCTAGCCACATGCGTACAGAAAACGCATGAAAAACATACTGGCCTGTGCAAACATTGTGACGAATCTCATCTCGAGTGAGGTCGGTATCGTGGTGTCGCTGACAGAGATAACTGACACATCGTCCAGCTAAGTCCAGAGTCGCGTGGGTTGTGTTAATGATCTCTGATCCAAGGTGGGGGCTTGAAATGTATCTATAAGCTGGTTAGCATTAGCCTTGATATAACAGTGTTTACTACTTTCTCTTTTGCTGTGAAGTGAACAAAGCGTATATATGTGTCCACTATCTCGACTATCGGGCCGAGCATCTCGATAACATCAAGCTTTGCCACAATGTTGTAGACTTGATCGCGGTCATTAGGCCTCACAAGTAAGGCCTGCTGGGCTTCCTCAATAGTCATTGGAGCTGAAGTGCAAGCGATCCATCCTAGAAGTCTTCGGGCTCGCTCGGCCCTCCGCTTGTCCTTATGTTCACCAAGCCGCATAATTATACGACGGTAGCTTCGTAATAGCCTATTAGCCATAGGTTTACACTTTCAGTTTGGCGTGATTAACTTACGCGGCATCAAGATTCTCCGGAAGGACAGCCAATTCACTTTCTATTTCTGACAAGTCGTGCGCGGTATCGACCATATCCATAATCAGCCGAGCGTATAGAAACATGCCCTTCGCTCGATTTACCAACGGCTTCAACAGTTGGATAATCACAGCCCGTGCTTTTGGAAAGACGCGTCGAACATGGAACATTTTCTTGACTCTTTGATCAATGTAGTCCCGGATATTTCTTTTATTTTGTTCGTGGACGTTGATGATGACCGCTGTATCATCCAGAAGCCGCATAAGATCTGCCTCAGGCCGGGCACTGAAGATAATTTTCATCGCGGCATTTGTTTTAGCTAGCTGGAGAAGTTCCGTTACAAGTTGGCCACGTTCTATCCTGCTCATCTCGTCCACGCCGTCAAGAACGAGGTACACATGACCGGTACAACGGATCACGGAGGCTAAAAGGTCGCTTGTGGTGGTTAGATTGTTCTTTAAGCTCTCAGACATGGACTCGCAAACAACGGCCATGAGGTCCTGATCATTCCCAACAAGCTGGGATATAAGGGAGTGCATTGCTGACAAGGCCGAAGATCTAGCTTCCTGGTACGTCAGGAATGCGAACGCTGTTTTAGTGCCGTTGATGCATCCCAAGTGATTAACTATTGCGCTAGAGAGAACCGTCTTGCCTGCGATATGAATTCCTAACATCAGATTTTGATCATTCTGTATTAAACTGTGCTGGTTATTTTTCAGAAAAAAAAATAAGATCCGACAAATATCTTAAGACCGGGATAGAGAGTGATACGAGCTCCCAATGGCGTTGGGCGTACTCACCTGCTCCTGGAATTCCTTTAAGCCACAAGATTCTTCGAGCTTCCTCCCACGAATCTTCCATCCATTCTAGAAAGATCTGAGACTGAAAAAGCCAACTCCCAGTCCCCTGGCAGCGATTGAGATTAAGATGATAAAGGATTTTATCATATGTGCATGGGCTGAGTGATGTCATGATCCGATCGTATTCTTGTCTTCGGATGTTTGCCGCCTGTGCCTTGAAGGTAATCATTGCCTGCTTCCGGAACTCGTATTCGTCTTGAATGTGTTCTAGGCGTATCTCTGTGCTCATGAGCCGGGACAATCGGTCTAAGTGACGTCCCAACTCTTCTATGTTGGCTAAATGCTTTGGCCACAAGCGGTCGAAGATGTGCATCCAGTCTACGGCGACAAACAATGGTAATCAGCCAGATAAACTGAGTATCCAGATAAAACGCCCTATGAAGGTACTTACGTTGATGAGTAAAAGGCTGCAAGAGCTCACGATACAGATTCATGATATCCTTATAAAATAGGACTGTGATCTCCTTGGTCTCTATGTTTCGGTTCAATATTGAACTCGAGGCTTGAAAATCGGGCAGATTTTGCCCTATCTTAACAAAGGCACTGATGAGAGAGTCGTAAGCCTCATCCAGCGTCACTGCCAGCTGTAAGAGGAACGCGATCGGTCCCCAGAGAGAGGCCAAAACTTGGCCATCACCATCAATAATTTCATTTATCACAGCGGTATACCCCTCCAAATGCTTTAAGTACGGTTGTATCTGCGATAGGTTGCGAAGGTTATGCTCGGTCTGGATTTTATCGGTGATGGCATAAACATCACTAACGGTTGTAATCTCCGAGATTTCACCAAACGGCACTGAAGCAGGGAGGTCATGTTTGAATAATCGCGCCGCTTCTTCGAACTCCAAGCGTAACTTATCCATCGGTGACGTGGGTACACTTGGTATCTCGCTGTCGACGTGGCGTGGGCTGGGTACCTGTTGAGTTAACTCCATATTATTAACTGATTCTTCCCAGTGGCTATCAGCGACTCGCATCAAATCGTCTGGCAAAGTTTTCCACAGGTTCTTGACCTTGCGCACTATGAGTTGTGCAGGGGAGATTCGGGTAGAACTATCACCTGACGCCAACTTCTGTGATTCTTCTGTCAACGCATTTAGTAGGCTCTTCATGATCCCGACACAGTTGTTTGATAACTCGAAAATACGACTAGAAGCTTGATTGCCGCTCAACTCTAGCACGAAGCCCCATATTTCGAATCGCTTCTGTGCGAACTGTAGACTCTCTTCACGATGATGGACAAGAAGTGTAGATCCTGGTTCGGACCCCTGGATTTCCCCAAATAAGTCGCGAATGGACTGAAAGTGTTTCTGCACGCTCAAAGTTGCCAAACGCCGATATAGATCGTCAATCTTAGGCCTGATGAGTGGGTTGGGCTGAAGTGCATCGAGAGATATCTTGATAAGCTGAGGAATTAGATGTTGGGGAGGGTGTTCTCGCCTTAAAGACCCCATCCAGCCGATCACTTCCTGCTTAACAGCACCATCCGGCTGATAGAAGCTAGCATCTTTCCATTGAGGAAATCGTCCTGGTGTCAGTCTCTTTCTACGAAACTCTTCAACCCCGCGTGCTCCCTTTAGCATGTAGGTGATGACTTCGGCCATGAGGCAGCCGAAGGCCCAGACATCGATCGCACGATTTACGGTCTGTGGTATTTCCTGCATGTCGGTGCACTCAGGGGCAATATAATCCCCATTTATCGACTTATAAGGGGTATGCGACAGCTCCTCTGCCCCTTTAAGAGTTCCTAATCCAAAGTCGGCAAGGACGAACATATCAGCACGAACAAGAACATTAGGTGGCCGGAGATCGTGATGGTATCCTATTGCATGGAAGTCAACGCCATGGTCAACCTGGTTGAGGAGGAGGTGATGGGTCTTTGACAACGCTGATGCGAGCCCAGCGAGAGCTGAGTAGAAAGTGAAATCCCACTGGAAGTCTTTATGGCGGGTTTCAGTCAACATGAACCTCCCGAGATCCATATCAAGGTACGGAAAAATAAAGTTCTGTTCTCCGCGGTACGTGTAACAGCCCCAAAGTGGAATGATATTGGGATGTCGTAACTGGTTGAGAAGTCGCAAACACTTGACCTCCTTGTCAAACTCCTTGGTGTTCCCCTTCATGTTGAGCTTTTTCCGAACCGCTTGGACTGTGTCGACCTACGAAAATTCTGTCAGCACAACACTCATATAATCCACCTCATATGTTATTGTGAAGGCACTTACTCCATTGTTTACAAAGTTCTGTTGCGATGGCGAAATACCGATTCTCTCGACAGTACTAAAGGCACCAGAGCCAATTTGCTCGATGCTAATGAGAGGGATGATCATCTTCCTTTCCACTTGACAGTCATATTCCCACATGCTCTGAGGAAAGGTATAGGGGAAAAACATCCACTGCTCTTGGACGAGTCGTCGACCAACGTCATGATTTGTAATAGCCACCGCATCCTCTTCGCTCAATGGGAGCCGGCTATCGAGAGCACCATGTTTGCGAAATGCTATAATGTGATCATGCCATCCGTTATAAATAAGCATTGCAAACACTCTTTGGCCTTGATGGTATATCGTGTCTGCTAAATTGATCCGGTGTTCCGGACCGCAATGAAGCTCAGTCACGGCGCTGTGAATAGCTGAGCTTGTGAGTATGTTATGAAGCTTATCAGCAGGTAGGAACTTTTCTTCGTAGGGTGTTGTGACTAAATTGTCTTGTATTTCACGCCAAAGTTTGCCGATGTATCCTTGAGCGCAGTGCGGCATGGTGCTTTTACTACTCTAAAGTGGAAGATGATAGAAAGCAAAGATTATTCAAGGAGCACGCAGATTCTGTGTCCAGACAATGCGGAGAAAGATACGACTCTGGTACCATTCTCTAGTGCATGTATTGTACGTCAGCCCAAACACCGGCTTAGGTACTTCTGGGACCGCTATTCTCTTCGCCGCCGAAAATTACGTCCTGACAATCTGACACAGCCGCCGCCACAAAGGATATAAGCCCCGACAGCCCCTCAACCCCCAACAGCTTGGTCCTCGGAATTCTCTTCCACGCGACACAGAAATCTGCCTTGCACCAAATTCCAGTGGGTTACTTCCACAGAAAAGCACGACGCCTACCAACGAAATGGCGACCTCCTACTTAGAAGATCAATATGTGGACCGCGCAAAACTGGACACACTACTACAGACGCTCTTTGGACAAAACTACAGTGTAGTGGTGAGTGTCAGATACAGTGATGCAAGATAAATCTTATTTGTTAATGAATCAATCTTAGATCTCGGGGAATACCATCTCTGTCGAGGGGCCTAGGGAGCTCACAGAGGTCAGAACATCAACAAGGGCAGGACTTCGAATGCTGAAGGAAAAGTTACTAACATGATTCGATTAGGCCGAAAAAGATTCAGTGGCGATAAATAAGTGAACAGATGAGCTCGAAGACTACCTAAGGCTTAATGGTCCGGTTTGAAATGCCTGAAGGGCTTCATAAGTTGATGAGTTGGTTGGTCAATGGCACCTTGCAGCGAGATCTTATCGGTTCTAGGGTCGTTGAAAGTCCCGGAAATTGAAACCTTTTAGGCGCTAGTTTTCTGGGATAGCGACTAAAATGTGCAGATGACAATAATTAAAGCTTATGACCGTTGAGTGTCATTCTGCTACACTGTTGCTACACCAAATAATACCAAGGACGTGCTACAATATTATGCTGTGGATTTAGAGCAGTCACAGCAGAGTAGGTACTTGGCCCTTCTATTGGCCCCTCTAAAGGGATAATCGTCTATACAACTTGCAGCTAAGATGGTCTTCGAAAGAACAATTGGTTACATGACCCTTATCGCACTGAGGTGGGCCTATATATACTGTTAGACTATTTACTCGTCTAACGGCGTCGTTTTTGAATGAAACAATCCTCAATGAATATAGTGTAGTCAATACCTACCTAGGTAGGTTGCGCTCAGCCCGATGACAGGCAATTTCAAGGCGTCCATTCCCCGCACACCTCCGCGCTCCATGCAGAAAAATTCCAGCTCACTTTAGCGCCTTATTTCCACCCAGCTGTACTCATGCAGAGTGTTGATGAAGAAGAAAGGTTTTCAGCTTACCCACCATACTTTCCATGCCTGTTTGAGAGATCACCATGTCTAGTTCGGAACGTCTACGTCGGATGGCCTCCCAATATGGCCTGGGGTATTTGTGGAACACTTTTGAATCGAAGTTACCAGAACTTTTTGTGAAAGATACAGGCGGAGGTACGGTAGGAGTGGTAAGCGAGGAACGCGACCAAGTTCAGTGGGTATCAACCAAAGAGGAGCTATACACTATCATTAGAGGGGCAACCTCGACTTTATTGTAAGAACCTAATTTATTATTACAACGTTCAACTATTTGGGTCAATGTTGACAATGACTCTGCGAAGTATTCTCAGACGGTACAATTCATGGAGCAGGATAGATGTCACAGTCGAATGTTTTTTTACCTTGTGCGAACTCGCTACAATAACCCCCTACTTTTTACACTTCATAGTTGGAATGGGCACAAAGTTCGCATCAAAGGACGAGGATTTCATGTCATGTTATAGTACATGCGCATCTGAGAATCCACACATACCTGCTGAGCTCAGTGAGGTAGAGGTCATACGAAATGGCTCGATTAAGGGTAAACATTTCAAGTCTGAATACTCGATTCAAAATTCTTGCGTGCTAATTCCTCAACGTTGCTAGCGATATGCTATAATATTCGCCACTTCGAACGACATGGTCGGGACTTGGAAGACCCATGGTCCTGTCGACAGTCCGCTCTCCATCATAGCTTTATTTCGGGCTCTAGTCAGTCAACTTGGGTTGTCGTCCAGCCCCCAGAAGTGTTCAATCTTACACTAGGCCACTCACCCCACCCCATGGCCTTACACCTTCGATATCTTCAGGCAGCAATTGCAAATTGGAGGGAATATCTTGACTCTTTCTCTCAGAGATTCAAGCTACTTGTACGTGAGCTCTGCCTTGTGATAGTGCCACGCTCAGTTCGCCGGGCTACTACTAGACTCTCATAACCACACTTATCATTGACCGTGTACTATAGAATCAACAGATCGCAATACCAAATCCATATCATAAACTTCAAATTACTTTCTCTCATGAGCAGCACCTACATCATCTGAAGGGAAAGCTGCATCACGCCCAGAACATCCTCACCAACACGCGGGCCACTCTCAGTATCATCGCCACACACGAAAGCTTCATAGCTCAGGAGCAAAGCCTTCTTCCAACCACTCACGATGAATTCCAGCATAAGTTAAATAACATTTCCCGTGAGGTGGACAACTACGTAGCGACAACCCATAAACTTCTTCGTATTTCGGATGACCTAAAGTCAATGGTAAGCTTTAATGAACTGACGCGTCCGCTGGATATGGGACTTAGTTCACTTCTGACTTGACCGATGTGTAGTACAGCGACATACTTACATTCCAGGGCCAAGAACTGCAGCGCGAAACCAGCCTTAAGCTTGAGTACTTAGCACAGGAGGATGCGACTGGCAACAGAGATATGGCAGTCCTAGCCAACCTCGCTTTCAAGGATTCGCGATCGATGCGCATTGCGACGGCAATAGCATTGTTTTATCTCCCAGTAAACCTAGTATTCGTATGTCTACCTTATATGACTTCATCTTTAGATCTCACTAGCCCTGACACTTGTGGCATGCTGAGCTAACCTCAGCCCTGATGGCATTAGTCATTTTTCAGCAGCACATTGGTCTGGTACGGAACGACGATGGAGGTGGCCCAAAATAACGGTTCAAAAATCCAGCTTCGTAGCGAGGTATGGATCGCTAGCGTCATGGCCATTCTTCTCGCTATAGGTACTGTGTCTTGGTCGTGGTGGTGGAATTGCGTAGAGGAGAAAAAGGCTTCCAAACATACGGTTCAGCGGACAACTCGCCCTTAGACCCATGCGGAGCTATGCAGTGCTGAAGTTGAAGCTGGAAATAAATTGGTATAATACGCAGGGAAGAGTGCTAATATGTTGTGAATCCGGTGCGGAATATATAGCTAGCCATCCAGCACTCCAGACATAACCACGGTGCGCGAAATGACCTAACAGCGCTCTACCACAACTGTGATTCAGATACACCTATAAATGTTGTCGAAAATACAGGTTGGCCCTACAATGCATAAGTCAGTATTAATAGGGTGATACGACTAACCTGGGCCGATTAAGATGTTCTAGAAACTCCAGATTCAGCAATGGGCCACGAGTCAAGTCGTATCAAGCCTTTCAATTCTGGCATTGACTAAGGGGCGCATCCTCGTCACCAGTTCTTCCGCCACTTCGAAATGATGACGGGAGGATCCCTAGATGTGACTGGAGATCGAATAATACAGCATGGTAGCATCATAGGAGTTCGTTCATTCCTTGTCTCATTGACTAATAATAAAGACATTGGGCACTATGGTTAAAGAGTTCCTTCTTTATATCTGCTTCCATTAATCAATTGTAGCTAATTTGATATCACAACGGTAATCCCTTGTGTCGCAATTACTTGACAAGGAGTCTGAAGGAACAATTCTACGGCCTAATAAACTTCATTCCGGAAAATAAAAAGAGATGTTCAGCAGAACATTCTAATTGCTAAAATAATAGCATCTTCTCACTGTTCCCTTTATCACTAACGCTTATATCACTCTCTTTTTAGACAGAGGCCGGGGATTCGTTTACTATAAAATAATCTCATGGAAAACCCGGCGCGAGTATTTCCTATCTTTATATCCAGACGCTCTGGAACGGAAAGATAAGATTACCGAGGATGCTGATTCTATTATTCAAAATACCCTTAGGAACTTTAATTTAATTAAAGGGGTTAGGCCCGAATTCCTCTATGAAGAGCCATTCCTCTCGATTTTTGCAACTTATTAAGAAAAACTCTGCATTATAAGCCACCCCCTTTTACAAACTACTTAATTATTTTAAAACCCACTAATTTTAATAAAAGGCTTAAAAAATAAAAAAATAATTAAAAATAAATACTAAACAGATTTATATTTATAGTTAATTAAATAATATTATAAAAATACTAATACATTTCCCACTTAAATTGCCACCCTAATTAAATTGCCACCTTTTTTTAACAATACCTTATAATAAGAAATTTACGTATAGGGTACTTACCCTTTACCTTTAATAACTTTACCAATTTTATAATTATAGACTAATAATTGGTATATTTAAAATTCTTTATTTTAG